>CM053507.1:67254334-67536835 GCA_028627145.1 Eidolon dupreanum
CAGGCCAAAAAACAATTTTCCATACTCCAGCTGCTTCTGCTCAAGTAGTAGAATTAAGAGCAGTCGCCTCTGTGTTTGACGTTATGAAAGATAAGAGATTTAATCTTTATACTGATAGTCAATATATTGCTAAAGCATTACCCTTATTGGAAACTGTAGCCTGTATTGATACTGCTAATAATCAAGTGCAAGAGCTTTTGCCCAGGTGCAGAGGATCTCTTGGTCAAATGGCATTCAACAGCTAAAGATCTGGCTGCCGGAGGGAGAGCAACTTTCAAACCCACCGAAGTCCCCGCAATCAGTTCCACCATGTGAAAAGGAGAACGAAGTAAATCTTTACAGAGTGGTGTGGAAGAGATGTGCTGTGACCACTCCAATGAGATGCAATGTGTTAGAATCAGGGAAGTACATTGTGGACTGGTCTGGGGGAAAGGACGGACATCGGGGAGGGGCACGGTTTTAAATAAAAGCTTATCAGCACGGTTATGGTGGACAGACACCGGCTGTCCTCAGACATATGTTTAGAAATTTGCTGCAGCCATGGGTGAATTTCATCCTGCTAGAAAGGGGTATGCTAATATATCAAAGGCCAATGTAACGGCATGTGTCACTCCACCTTATGTACTATTAGTTGGTAACATTAATATCACCCTAAGAAAAAAACATTTCAATGTTAGTTGTATTAATTGTAACTTGTCTAATTTTGTATGTCTAATATGTCTGATGGTACAAGTGTAATGGTATTGCACCAGCCATCCTTTGTTATGTTACCTGTAAATGTTACAGGACCTTGGTATTCTGATAGGGGTTTGCAAGTGCTTAAGGAAATCAACACAGCTTTGAGCTGCCAGAAAAGTGCTCTTGTATCACTTATAGCTACAGCTACTACTGCTGCAATAGCCTTATCTCAATCTGTACAAACAACTCACTATGTTAATGCTGTATTGATTATTGGAATTGGTGTACTATTAGTTTTATGCTTATCTCCTACGTTGGTAAAATGCTTTGTAAGAGCTATCTTTAATGTCCAAGCGGACCTCCATCATGTCAGGCTCCGAGCCCTACCTTAATTTGGGCAGAAAGCGAAATCTCCCTTAGCAGGGGCTGGTAGTCAAAGACGGGTAAGATCTCCTCAGAGGTTGAACAACCTAAGACAGGGCATGTATGCTAGAGATACATGTTCCGATGACGGGTGTTGGGAGCCCTTTGCAAGCTACTTCAGCACTGCTGCTGATTAGGAGTTATCAGTTATCCTGGATCTTCAAAGGAAGGAGAGCTATCAGTTCCTGGGATTTCTGGGGAGGAGGTTTCTCAGTCCCTGGGACTTCAAAGGGAAGAGGTTTCTCTGGCCTTGTGTTAATCTCAGCATTTGTTTCTGGGGACCTGTGGTTTTTTTACAAGCAGTTTGCTACGAGCAGTTTGTCACGTACTCTAGCTGTATAAGTATACGGTGCTAAATAAACTCGAGGCTGCAGCTTTGACTGTATGCCCTCCGAGATCTTTCTCTCTTTTCTGTCTTTTTTTCCTAACCCTCGCTCCCCCACTCAGGATTGTTCGACTCTGCCCGGCTGGCTCCGGCATAAAATGAAGTCACAGATTAAAATGAAGTGATTTCTTTATCTCAACACATAGCATTATTCCAAGTATTTATTTGGTATTTTTATGATGAATTTTGTATAACAAATGATATTGTTCAATAAACCATACTTTATTGTTAGACAACTGACAAACCAACAACCCCAAAAGTTTTAGCTCTGTGCAATGAAGCTGTAGTTGGACTCTTAACAGAGCTGTCCATGACTGGGGAATCACACTTGCTTGAAATAATGAGTATGACTATACTTAAACCACTTATTATTCAGGACTTATTATTTGCTATGTATTATGCCAAATTTTTAATACATATGATTACCTCAACCCTCCAAACAAATGTGGTGAGCATTACTGATATTTTACTATTACAGAAGATGGCTTATATAGCGACACACATATGTCAAGTGGCAGAGCTGGCCTTGTGTGACTCCAAATCTAGGGGACTTAATGTCTACTTATTGTTTACAGAACCTTCCAAATAGGTGAAAGTACCCAAATCTAAAGGATACAGAACATTTGCAAAGAATGTAGAGCTGTGTTACAAAATCTCAGTTCCAGTTGACCTGTTGAGACAAAGCTAAACAAAGTTGACCAGCGAAACAAAGTTTGACTTATCTCAGTAAGATAGTACAGCTTTCAGTAGAGAGTTATGCAGAAACAACTGTCTGCCCAAACCTCTGCTAGCATACTTCAGACCAAGAATTATATTTTTAGCTGTAAAATACTCTCTCTTTTAAAAATGCAGCTTCTAAATTGAGGGCATTAACTGAGTCTCTGCCTTTCACTCTGTCTCCTGATCATAAAAAGGTATTACTTTGAAAACAGAATAATAAAAAGAAAGTAAGTGAATGTACTATATTCAACTTCTCAAATACGAAAAAAAAAAGATGATTAATATAATTTACCATTATCATTATCCCTATTATCATCAATATTTGTGGACAAACTCTTTTCATGGTCAAAGTGTTGAGTAGGATATGATCTTTTGCACTAAAAGTGAACCCGTCTAATCTTCCTTTATCAGGCCAAACAGCTGGGAAGGTGTAGGTAAAAGTCGATTGCAGGTGATAGACATTCCTCTTTCCCGGCTAGCCACCACTTGCTCTTACTACACCTCAGTATCTCAGAATGTTATTCACTCACATTATCAGTTCCCAATTTCATGTCTCTACCATATTAATACTTTTCCATTTCTCTACTCAGCTTCAGAGATTGGATGAAGATACTATATCTACAAATAAAAAAGAAAGAAATTCTTGACCTGTGAAAGAAAAAGTAAAAGAATTGTGGTAACCGTTACCTTTCTTTCATTTTTCAGTACCTCAATCTTGCTACACTTTCCAGTAGTGAAGGGCAGAGGAAGGGCGGGGAATGGAGAGGCAGTGTGAGGCAGGGTAGCCTGAATAATGTTTGTCCAGCAGTATATTTACATAAAAATGTAAATCTAGAACACAATTTCAAGAAAACAACTCTTGTTAAGTTAATACATTGATATGTTCATTAGATTGTGTAAGAAATACTTTGGGGGTGTAAGCTATAATTTTACAGTGGAGAAGGGATAATACACATATATTGGGTCAAAGAAATGAGATTTCCTAATGCATAAGAAGTATATTGAACAATACCACAAAAGACAGAACACTATAGCTTCATAAAAGTAGATCCAACAGACCTCAGGACTTTCGGCTTAGTTAGGATGGAGTGTACCTGTCAGATGAATCAAAGTGTGAAATCAAAGGCAAAGGTTTAGTGAAAAGAATATGCAATTGGGCTGCAGAAAGTCTATACTAATTTTTTCATTAATATTGAAGAAGTGTGAGCAAAGGCAAGCATGGTGCCTAAAACATAACTGGCATGAAATTATTTTCAGAATGAAGGAATGAATCCAAGTAAAGAAGTAAGGAGGAGCAACCAGAGCTAAAATGGGTTTTCTTGCTTGAAGAGTTTGTTATGAAATAAGCAACCAAGTTACATAAATTCAAACTATAAATTATTTAAGCTAAAAATAAAATTAATTTTCTCCTGGTTTAAATTTTATTAATGTCTTAATAATAGATATTTTAAAATTATAAATTACAATATATATTTTTAAAACACTAAAAAAGGAATACAGAGTTTTAGTTTGATCTAGGACAAGCCATTGAATCTTTGTTCTTACCTATTATTAACATAATAATGCCAATCCTTCTATTTCAAATAATCTTTTGATGGTTAAAAGAGATAAGGCTGTAGCTCCATAAGCACATCACTTAACTTCTTACTCTCCAAGAATTAGTATAGTCCTAGCACAGTAGCCAATTAATAAGTACGTGTTGAACAATTCACAATTGAATAGTAATTCAGATAAGTGTTTTTAGTATCATTGAAAAAAACACATAGACCACAAAAAAAACATAGAAAAGATCTTTTGGATCTTTTTAGCTTACCAGTTTGATTAACTCTACTTTTTCAGATGACTTGGTTATTATTTCTGAGCTGATAGCATAAAAAAAAAAAAGGTCTGCAAATTTTACAAAAAAAAATATTTCCTCTCAGTGCGGAGTACATTAAAACATTCCTTGCTATAAACTTTGGATATGGTCCTCTTCTAGGCTGTTTGGAATCAGTGAATCTATCCACCTATAAGAAAATGAAAGAATTCTCTACTTTTATCAATGTGTTCTTTAACTCTTGAAAAAAAAAAGATTTGTAGATGACCATAAAGTTTCTGACATGTTAAATGGCACTATAAGAGAAATTTTTGCTAATGAAGAGAAGTGTTAAGAGAAAGGGAAAAGAAAGTGAGATTAATGGTGGGGTATGAACAACTAGGATGAGTCAATTAAACTTAATAGAAAATCTAAAAGACTATCAATAGCAAAACTAAAAGGAGGGTGTACTGAAAGAACATTTTGGTGAAAAGTAAAGTTTGGTATGACCCCACTTACTGAGTTCTAAAAAAGTCTTAAGAACTAAGTAAACAAATTTTGATTGCTATAATTTATGACGGACCTGTACAAAAACAACCAACCAATCAAACTAATAAGATGTTCAAAAACAATACTTCAAGAAGAACCACTAAGAGTCATAGATGTTTTTATAGTGCAATTTTACTTCAGAAAGATTTAAGTTCTCTTTTTCTTTTTAATCAGTCATTTCTATTTGTTACTCCTTGAGTGATATTGAAATCATTTTGATTGCAGTTCTGTGTGTTCTTCAAACACTTCGGTTATTCTTTAACATTCTTTATTCCCTTATTCTTGTGGTGTAACTCACTTTTCACTCCATGTATCAAAGACAATTTTATCCAGGTAGCATAAATGAGTTCAAGCTTTTAAAATCATATAAACTACATCTATTGGCACAAAATAACATGAAAATGTATTTTCAAAACCACTGTCAATAATATTTTCACATCATGGGATGTGTGAAGATTTGGGAAACCAGTGAAAGACAAACATTCCTAATTTTCTAAAAGAGGAAAGCAATATTGATTTGTAGAAATCACACACACACACACACACACATATTTTGTATTAGTTTTGTTAACAAGTTATCACAAACTACATCACTTTAGACAACAGAATTCTATTGTCATAGTTCTGGGGTATTGAAAAGAAAGGTGTCAGCAAGATTGATTCATTCTTGGGGAGTCAGAGAAGAAATCACTTCCTTGCATCTCTCTTAGCTTCTGGTGGTTGCTAATAATCCTTGGTGCTCCTTGATTTGTAGGCACATCACTCCAATCTCGTCCTCCACTGCCATGTGGTGTTCTCCCTGTCTGTCAACCTGTGTCCAAATTTCTCTCTTACAAAGACACTAGTCATTGGATTAGGACTAATCCAGTATGGTCTCATCGTAACTTAATTATATCTGCAAAGACCCTACTTCCAAATAAGATCACATGCACAGGTAAAGTTAACCCCTGGTTTTAGCAGATCTTTTTTTAGTGGATACAATTCAATACACAACCCACTGCATTATCAATTTCAGGCAGATTTATAGTACAAATTTAAAAAATAACAATATGTGAGTATTTAGCAAAAGGAGTGGTAAACATTAACAATTTTGCATTCCTAAATGTCAAATCTCATAAAATTGGCACACTTCCCTTTCCTTATTGTTACTACGGAGAGATCACTAGAACATCATGATGAACATTGTTTTTAACATATATTTGGTAGAAATTTTAATTTTTATTGCTGTGGGTAAGAAAGAAAAAACAGATTACAAAACAGAATAGTCTAAGTGAATTTTTAATTGGTTGAACAATTACAGAAAGTATTGATTATTGAATATCTGTCATTCTGGAGATTAGTCTCTAGTAATGATCTAGAGGATTATCTAATTGTCCCAATATTTGTCTCAGTGACATGAATATATCATAAAAAAGCAGGATTATCATACTTTATATGACAAAAATCTAAGAAAAAACTAACAAGGTAAGTTAACAGAATACAAACTTAAATTAACCTTAATAGGCTACATCTGATCTTAGTTACAAGGCTGAGATACTTTAATGAGGAAAATAAAATTATAGGCAAAATGTGAATTTCTGTTTCCAAAATCGAAAATCAGTTGCCCATACAGACACCATATCTGTAGCTTTAAGGATCTGGTTTGATGATATTGCTTAAACATGGCTAATCAAATTGTGTTACCGAACTGCCATTGAATGAGTTTCTGGATAAGACTTCCCTAAGTCAGCAGGTAAGGTTCTAAAGAAAACAAAAAACTTCTATTATAGGTGCTTTGGAGAGAAACAATTTTGTTATAAGGATTTCTGTTTTTACTGACTTGACAATGTGACAGAGAAGTTAGTTTAAAACATAATAACATTTCTGTCTAGTCCATCCCTAAAGAGAAATCTGACAAGAAAAACTACACTCTGAAACAATACTATTGCTGGTATCCTCTTCTTGTCTAATGCTGCACACTAACAGGAATATTTCCCACTGTATCTCTTCACACTGATTGGTTGGAAGGTAAAATCTATCATCTTGGTTTATGTTAAAATATATGAAAGTAGTAGAACTCCTGGAATACTTTGACTCCAAAAATTTTGAGGGCAGAAAGGAGGATTAGGATTGAAAATTGTGGACAATTCTTCTTATATAATTTGCTGGCAAAACCATCAAGCCATTACTTCACTTGCTGGGAAGAGCCTCTCTCTCACTGTGCTCATCTCCCTCCACATCCAACTTCAGCCTGCTCTTATTTATTATCTTTGTGTATTCTTTTGTTAAAATTCTTTGGGTTCCAGTTCCTCTATAGACCTTATTAGACTAAAGAACTGAGTCAGGAAATAAAAGGTCATCTACCAAATACTAATAATTATAATAATTTCTCTAGTATACAATAAAAAGACAGACTCCAGGGTAACTAATGTTGGGGTATAATTATAAATATACTATAAGTAATTAATATGTGAATAAATATAATTTAATTAGGCCTCATTAATAGAGCCATATTGATATTTCATTACCATGTAAGCATCAGACTAAATATTAGAAAGCAATTAATAACTCCAAGGAAGATAATCTCAAAGTAAGGAATCTGCAATCATGACAAACAGAAATAGCAAAAAAGGAAAGGTGTTTCAATTTTGTAAGAAATATTTAAGGAAAAGTGTATAGCTACTTACAAAAACTTTAAAGTTTATTGAATTAAAGTAAGAAATATATTCTCTTTCGGAAGAAAAAATAAAATTAAGATATGACAAAGGTTGTCTTGTGGATTTAGATTTAGTTTACAAAAAGAGCGTTCTAACAGTTTGGCTTCTCTAATAATAAATTGCTTTAAAATGTTATGAGTTTATGAGAATTAAAGTTCTAATAATGACACATTAGCTTGTACTGGAATAACTCTCCCATAGACAACAATAAACCCTGGAAAAATATGAAAACAACTATTTGAAGACATTGGAGAACAGTCAAAAACAGACAGAAATCTTAGTGAATTCAACCAGTAATAGAAGGGAATTATAATAACAGAGTGAGATTCATATTTATACAGCCTGTGGGCATTCTCCAGGACTCAGGTGCAGGGAAGCTAGATCTCAAGCAGAGGCTTCAGTCTTATTGACTAATGATGTCAGCAAAGAGTTTTAAGGCTGCCAGAGTGATGGTACATTGAGGGTAATCTCAGAAATAGGGTGACACAGAGGGAAGAACACTAATACCTATCTATAAACAGCCCTCACATCCTTGATTGACCATTAAACTATGCTTATGTTGGGGGGCAGACTTAAATGATGCCAGCAGAAAAAAAGCAGCTGAAAGGACTAGACAGGAATGCAGTTGCTGTGTACTGTAAGGAAATAGAGTTTGAACTTTGAGTATTAGAGAGGCTTGGTAAAACCTTCAGGCATTTGATAGACTGAACTTTAAAAAGTATAAACCAAGGGCTCCAGAAGTTAAATATAATCAGCCTTCAGCTGCTTGCTAGAGAATACTTAATAAACCTCAGAAGAGGAAAACATAATCATAATCTCTATATTACCTACACATCATGTACACAGTAATACAATCAATATAGAGCCTAAGAAACACTCATTACCCCCCCCCCAAAAGCAGCCTATAGAAAGATATTGAAATAAAGTAGTACAACAGGTATTATGAATGTTCAAGAATTTCAAATGAATGATGGTCATAATGAATGAACAGATATGAAATCTCAGCAGAGACATGGAAGCTGTGAAACAAAAAGAAATACTAGACCTGAAAAGTAATATCTATAATGTGCTTAACAGAAGACTGAAATAAGATGAGTAAATTTTGAAGAATGATCCATAAAAATAATTCAATTTAGAGAGAAAAAAAAAACTGAAAAAAAGTAAAAAAGTCCTGGTGATTTGTGAGGTAACATAACATGATTTAACATACATTTAGTTGACTCCATGGAAGGAAAGAATACATAAAGAATGGGGTAGGGAGGTAATTTAAGAAAATAATGGTTGAAAGTTTCCCAAATTTGGTGAAAAATTTCAACCTACATATCTATCACACTCAGAGAACTCCAAGTACAGCAAATACAAAGAAAACCACACATCATCAAAGACTAAATGCAGAAAAGCAAAGCTAAAAAAGTTAATCTTAAAACCAATAACATGAATCCCATAGATAAAAATGAAAGTCAAAACTGATGGGAAAAGAAAGAAAAATCTGTCCAACCAGAATATTATACCTAGTAAAGACACCATTAAAAAAATGCACACAAAATAAAGAATATTTTCAGATAAAAAAAGCTGAATTTGTTTTCAGCTGCTTTGCAGTACAATAAATACTAATGGAAATTCTCCAAACTTGATGGGAAGTGACAATAGATAAAACTCTATCTACAAGAAGGAATTGTATACATGTGAATAAATATAAAAACTTTTTTCTTCTCTAAATATCTGTAAAAGACAACTGACTGCTTTAGCAAAACATAACATTACGTAATTTATAATTTGTGTGCATGTAAAACATGAAGCAATGGCATGTAGGATTGATGAACCAAAAAGTGCTGTTGCAAATTTCTTAATTTTATATGAAGAGGTACAATATTAACCCTAAGCAGATTATGGTAATATAAGAAAATCTAGTAAAAAGAAATTAATGCAAAGAGTTGTAACTAAGGAGTAATAGAGCAACTAAAATTGAATTAGTACAGAACAGTGATTTTTTTTTTTCATCCCCTAAGTATTCAAGTTGAAATGTCATCAGATCAGAAATTTCAGAAAGACATGGGTTTGAATCATTCTCCTTCCCCTCAAAACTATGATTTGGGGCATATGACATAATTTCAATTATTTCTTTATTCCCCAAAGCAATATGTTTCACAAGACATATTGTGCTCTTGAATTATTTGTCATCTTGCATGTGGCCATTGTGGATGTTTGAATTTGTGAGCTTAATTTCTTGATCACTCTTACAAACTTAAAACAGAGCTAATCAGTAGTATTATATTTGGCTGCAGTTTTGGAAACTGTTTCTTTGTTTTATGCTTTCATTATTGTTATAACACTCTCTCCCTACTTGGGTAATGTACAATGAAATTAATACTGAGAAATACAATTAAAAATATAGATCCTTACACGCATACTAACAAAGGAATGGCATACATACAAAGGAAAAGGGAAAATTCCAGAACTCCACTCCCATATGCCTTCTTTCAGAACTTCTCCCATAGGGGAGCACTGCCAGTACTCTTCAGAGATTAATCTAATTTACTTCCCTCCAATTCTGAATCTTCATAAGGCCAGGGACATTTAGATTCTCCCAGTTCCCGTCAGCGGATTGTGCTCCTCTTCATGGGCCACAGGCCTAAACCTCATTAGTTTGAAAAAAGGTTTTGTGCCTAACAAGGGTAATTAACGAATGTCATTTTTCTCCCAAAGTCAGACAACACAGGCAATCCTGCTCCCCTCCTCCCCTTCCCAGAAAATTGGCCTCCTCCGAGCCTGTGGAAAAGGAAACAAAATGCCTGGGCCCTGCGCCTCAGCCAACATTGCATTGCCAGGGCCAATTCCCCAAGCCAGGGAGGTGGGATTGGGAGCAGATGCCAGAGAGCCGGGCTCTTGCGAAAGAGTGGTTTCTTCTTTTCCTTTCTGTGTTCAATAATCCTCTCAGCAAAGCCCTTCCTCGCGGGCTCTTGGAAACTGCTTTTCCTTGATTAGAGGCAACCGCCGTCTAGCTGTTATCTGTCACCTCACGTTAGAGCTGTTACAACTTGTTTTTCTTTATTGCCCATCCCTCTCATTTTCTATTTGAACGCTGGCCCCAGAGATGTCCCCTGCCTTCCGGGGCCACTGACGAGCTGGATCCCCAGAGCTGGGGAGCGGAGTCCGAGGTCCGGGGGACCGCCGGCCCCGCGAGGCGCCCGAGCCAGGACCACGCCCCTTAGGCCACACCGCCCCCTCCCCTCGGCGCTTGTTTTTATTTGGAAACATCCTCCCCTTCCTCTCCCTTTCTCCGCCCCCACTTCCCTCTCTGCGGTGAATGAGACTAGACCCCAGGCCTGACGCTGCGGTGCTGAGAGGACGACGGGCCAGGCGGTTAGTGGGCTGGCCGGGTGGGCGGCGACGCCGGGAGAGGCCCGAGGCCGGTGGGCGCGGGAGCGCGCAGTGTCCTGGGCTCGCAGTGTCCTTCCCGCGGTGCCGCATCCTCAGGTGGTTGCGGGAGTTTCCGGGCGCCCAGCAGGCGTCCTCAGAGGGACGGGGAGGGGACGCGCGGCAGGACCGGCAGCTAGCCGGGTCTAGCCTCTGGCTGGGAGTTGGGGCCCCTGGGGCTTAACGTCGGCAGCAGCGGCCCCGGGACGTAGGCTGGCTGCGGGGGACCCTTCAGGCCTTGGAGAAACGCACCCTGGGAGAGCTAGCTGCGTGCCCGGCCGCCCTGCCCCCTTTCTGGCGTCTCCTGTGGAAGGAAGGCGCGCTGCGCAGGGCGTCCCTCGCCCCCAGCGTGTCTGTCGCGTTGACCCGTCCAGCCTTCTGGGCTCTGCCAGCGTCTTACCCACATTCTCTTCGCGCAGCTCTCACCGACTCGGGCCAAGCGGGTAAAAAGGTTTATAGTATCTTCTTTACATGCTGGGAGGCGGAGGGCAGGGTTTCAGGAGATCCCTGTCTCAATTACCCCTGAGGGCAAACTGGGGAGCTGTGATTTATTCGTGATGTACTTGTATCTGTGAAATAAGACGTGTATATTTCAAGACTTAGATTTTTCTTCCATTTATTTTTAATCTTGTTTATCTTCTCTTAAGATCCACAATTTGAGTTTTTAATTTTATGTTGCATATTTGAAGTATAGCCACCTAAACTATAATGCACTTAGGTTGATTTCCCACCTACTTAAAGGTTATAGATTCAATATTTTAAATTGGGTATTGCAACATTAGGAATAAAAAATTAACACCCATCTCCCGATCTCACTATCATGGTTACTCCTGAAACAGTAGCATCATTTCCATTAAATCTGGAAAAGCCAAGACTGCTCATTGTCACACTTTGTGACATTGTTGTGAATTATATAGGCCAGCTACATTAGGCTGAAGAGCGAATTAACTTTCTGATTAGAAATAGTGATCATTTTTTACACATAATGTGATTGTATACCTCGAATCGTCTGCAAGAAACTACTAAAAATCTCAGAAAAAAATAAGAATTTAGTAGCGTTCAGTTGGCATAAAATAACAAAATTGAAAAATAATCTATTTAAAAAGAAAAAGTCCTAGGGACATATGAAAATATATTAAATGTACATATGAGAATGTATAGATAAAAATACAAAGAAAATACATTTTTATAAAGATGTTTCTCTACAAGGATGTGTAAATTAAATTCCCAACCAAACTGTTTTTGTTTTTAAAGTAACTGTTTAGCTCATATGGAAAAACAAACACTTATCAGGAAGATTTCACTTAAAAGAAAAATGTACACATATGTGAAGACTTTACTGCGTAATAAAAGGTATTATAAAGCTATAGTGATTTAAAGGCAAAGGAAGAAGTAATAGACCTATTGTGGGACAAATCAATGAGACTTGAGAGAGATTTTAGAATAAGAGGAAAACTGACATTTGATAAGCATACATTTTAATGAAAGGGTGAGGAAGAAATAACATTTAATTGATCATGGTTGGACAGTCAGGTATTTATTTGGAAAAACTAATAATGAAACAGGAATTTTCCCTCAACACACTGATGTAATCTAGATGATTTATTTATTTCAATCTAAATACATGAAGCCTAAAAGTAAAGAAAACCTGATGAATATTTGTGAGCATGGCATATGGGAGAAAAATTTTTGAGGTTGATACCAAAACCTAACACCCAATTAGGGACATGATTCTTATTAACATTTCATGAAAAAAACATACAAATAGGGAAATTAATAGAAAAAGAGCTAATTTTACTAATATGCCTAGAACTCTCATTAATGACTTTTAAAATTAATCCAATTCACAGAGAGGAGAGGGAAAGGGAAGGAAAAAAAAATAAAATGTTAATATAAATAGAAGTTTAAAAACATCTAATTGAAGACTAAATGAGTCAATCCAAAGCAAGAGAAATGCAAATAACAGTTTGAAGACTCAGTCATACTAGTTACCAGAAAAATGTAATTAAAGTGAGACAGTTTTGCCTATTTTACTGATTTTGAAAGTCTGCTAATACTCAGTATTGTTGATAATGTGATGAGAGAAATACACTTTTACAAACTGTTAGTGGAAAGTATTGGTAAAAGTTTTATATGGCGATAACTATTAAATTTTTCAAATATTCATTTGCTTACTGGAATATATCATGCTCCTAAGTGTACAAATAAAAATCTTTGTCAAAGATGTTCACAGTAGGATTATTGGTAATATAGTAAACTTGGAAACAATTCTATAAATATGGATTGGGATTTGGTTACATAATTTATGGTATATTCAAAGGTGTAATGTATAGGTTTAAAGCATATTATAGCTCTTAAATGTTCTAACTTGGAAATATGTCCAAAGTATATTCTAAGTTGAAACACACAAGAAAAATTGAAAGACTGTTTATGTTTATACACACATATGTACAGTAACAACATTTTTGTAAATGCTGAATTATCTGTATTCATGTTCTGTTAATATAGTTCTATAATGCATAGTTTTATGCATGTTTATAAGGAAAAATGATGTTATAGGAAAAATAATAATAAAGATCTTGAGAGTGTAATTAGTAATTTATATAGAACAGTTTCTTTCTGGATATATTAATTGTCATTCACCATGGAAAAAATATATTTTATTCACAAAGCGTTCCATATTTTCATTTACTTTCTCTTTGAATATCCTCTTTCAGCCTCTTCCTTTGAAAATACTTTCTTTATTTTCTTCTTTGATATTGATTGCTATGATATTTTGTTTAGGTATACAGTTGAAAAGTTTTGCCTGAGGGATTTCACAATGTTAACTTCTTTATAAACAGGAAATGCAGGAGTGTTCATACTCTATATTTTTTAGCAGCATTGCACCAAAATTCCCCTTTAAAGTATTCATTCTTCAGGATGATGCTATCCTTTAAAAAGGAAAATATCTAAAACTAAACTATAAAAATAAAAAACTCATGGCAAAAATGCAGTAAAAAAATGACAAATGACAAATCATATAAACACAGACTTAAGCTAGCAAACAGAAAAGTGGACAAATGACAGGCAATTCACGGAAATGGTGATGCAAATGACTTAAACATAAAAAAAAACTATTCAACTTTATAAGATATGAAAAATAAAATAGTTTTGCCTTTCAGATTGGCAATGACAAAAATTGTGATAAAACATCACATTAGTGGGAGGAGAGAAAAAAATGGTGTAGGTGATAGAGGCTCTGTTCATTCCTCTGGCAACCAAATCAAAGTTGTGATGGAAACAAGGAGCAGCAGCAAGGAAAAATTGCCTGGGATTTAGATGAACAAGCCATACAACTGGGGAGAAATCCGAGAAATCACCCTGTAACAGCAGAAGGTAGGACGGGGCGAGGATGTGGGTCTGCCCAGTCGCAAGTGGCTAAGTGAGAAGGAGCCTGCGGCTGTGGCAGCGGCAGACGCCTCTTAATGGGGCCGCGTCAGCGAGCGGATTTTCGCAGTGATGAACCTGTTCACTCTGAACACCAGTGCCAATTTGGCTGCGTGCAGGGGGCACCAGGGACTTACAGGGAAACATTGTCGGAGTGAGGGCCAAGGTGAGACTTGCTCAGTACAGAAGTGCCTGTGGTATCCATTGTTCCCTACTGAGACCTTCCCTCTACCAGTGCGCCAGACACAGCGCGGCCATAGCTGTGATTTCATCAAACTGGATAACAGCGCTCTGCCCAGAGGATTCCCTGAAACTCCGCCTACCCCAACTCAGGCCCCACCCAAACCACAACCAGGTATATCCTCAGCGAGTCTAGTGCTCCTTGCTGAGACTCACACTGGAGGTAGCTGGCCTTGGTTTCAGGTGTGGCCTGTTACTGTAACTATAAGCACAGCATCTGTGGACTGTTTGCTGAATCTTAACAGGTGGCCTCGGAGGGGTAGAAATTTGGGCTAAATTTGGCCTGCAGCTGAACCCCTCTCAGAACTGTGCCACTGGACACCTACTTCACAAATCCGCACTAATAAGACTGACAGACTTAGGAGCTTTGCTTAGTACATAGAAACACGGAAAGGCAGCCAAAACGTGAAGACAAAGAAGCAGAAACCATATGACAGAACAGAACAAAGATCCAGATATAATGGAGTCAAGTAATCTAACAGATGCAGAGTTCAAAACACTAGTTATAAAGGTGCTCATCGAATTTTTTGGGAAGTGTAGAGAACAACAAAGAGACAAAAATGGAAATGGAAATTATAAAAGGGAACCAGTCTGAAATGAAGAACACATTATCTAAGATGAGAAGTATTTTAAATGGAATAAACAAAGGAATAAACAAAGTGAATAAAGAAGAGGATCAAATGCCCTATCTAGAGGACAGGACAGCCAATCAGGGCACTCAATTAGACTGGCAAGAAAAAAGATGCCAAGACTATAAAAATAAGGAAGATGTGGGACACTATTAAGGCTCCAAATAGTCATCTGATCGACGTAACAGAAGAAAATCAAGATGTCGAACAGCTGTTTGAAGAAATAATGATGGAAAACTTCCCTAACTTGGTAAAGGAAATGGACATAAAACTCCAGGAAGCTCAGAGAATTCCAAAAATCAGTGATCCAAAGAGGCCCACACCAAGACACATCATAATTAAAATACCAAAGGTTAAATAAAAAGAAAGACTATTAAAAGCAGCAAGAGAAAAAAAAAATACTTACAAGGGAAAACCCATAAGACTGGCAGCCGATTTCTCAAAAGAAACTATGCAGGACAGAAGGGCTTGGCAAAAAATATTTGACAAGGTGAAGACCCAGGATGTACAACAAAGAATACTTTATCCAGCAATTTAGAGTTGAAGGACAGATAAAGAGCTTCCCAGATAAAAATAAACTAAAAGAATTTATCACTACCAAGCCAGTTATTACAGGAAATGTTGGAGGAACTTCTTTAAGAAGAAAAAACATGTATCAGAAACAGGAATAAAGAATGGTAACAACTACATTCCTATCAATAAGTACCTTAAATGGAAAAGAATTAAGTGCTCCAACCAAAAGATAGAGTGGCTGAAAGGATAAGAAAACAAGACCCCTACATATGAAAGGAAGGAGATGGGAAAAGATATTGCTTTGATGGACCTAGAAGGTATTTAAGTCAGAGAAAGATAAACATCATATGATTTCACTTATATGCAGAATTTAAGTATAAACAGAACAAATTAATCCAAAACAGACTCACAAATATAGTGGATAATTTAGTGATGGACAGGGGGAGGGAGATTTGGAGGGCTCCGAGAATGAGGTGAAGGGTTAAAAGCACAAATTAGTAGCTGATGGATGGTCACAGGAATGGGGAGCATGACATAGGGAAATACAGTTAACATTAATACATTGGCTAGATGGAGGGTTAGGGGAGGGAGGGAGCAATTGGGGGGATCATTTTACTAACTATAGATGCCTAACTAATGTACTGTATACTTGAAACTAATTAAAATTTTAAAAATAAGATTTTAAAATCTCCATCACATTAGCAATGGTAATATATTTTTGTCTGGTATGTGAATTGATTCAAATATTTTGACATATAGTTTAACAATATATGTCCAAAATAAAAATGCATAAAACTTTGATCCAGCGATTCTGCTCCCAAGAACTTAATACACAGGTACACAAGAGGTATATATAAGTTTATTTCAACATTCTTGGTAATAGCATACATTCAAAAACAATTTAAGTTTTCATCATTAAGCAACCAATTAAATAAATTGTGGTGCAGCCATTAAAAAGAATAAGGTTACGTGAACTGAAATATAATTGACATCAAGAAGAGATACAGAAAATGAACCTCAAAATGAGACAGAAAATTATATGGAAGACTGCAGTTTGTTTTAAAAGGCATATATATATATGTTTGTGTATACTTAGAAAATGTTAGAGAACACAAAAAATCTAGTGTCTGTGATTGTCTTTCAAGATGGCAGATGGGGTTAGCAGTTTGGGGGAGCCCTGGAAGTCCTAGACCTCAGTTCTTGGTGTCTGGTCAACAAACATTTGAAGGTAGATGCCCAGAAATTGATTGTATGCAAGCTCACTTTATTAAAAGCAAAAGTACACTTTTAGAAGGAAGAATAGGCAACCAGGAGCAGTCAGTGTTGAAGATGAAATAGGCTCACTCTGAAAAGGGAGAGCAAGCTGCCAAAAGTGGTTAGCCTCAAACACTTCTGCTAAGCGAAAGTCCACCCTCAGATGGGAGAGCGGGCAGGCTCAAGGGAGAGCTGCTGGATCCTGTTGTGGGTTTGAGGATTTTATACATTAATCTAAAGGGTAGAATGTTCATGGAAAAGTGTTTTTTTTTTGTTGTTTGTTTGTTATTCTCAGAATTAAGGAGGCACCCCTTTTCCTACCATGTTTGGGCTTTTCAGAACTGTCATGGTATCAGATGCATAATGGGTACAGCCTTAGCTGCAATACTAATTATCGTATAATGAAGAAAGGTGAATTCTGGATCACACCAGGTCCTTCTGCGCATACCTATGTTGACTTTCCCTATCTCCTTTATTTTCCGCTTCAGCACGAAGTTTTAAACTACAAAAATGCTTCACTACGTCACAGCTATTCAAGGCTATTTTCATGTTAGTGGCTCTGGGAAGGGGTCCTGATGTAATTCTCAACTAATAGGAAACATCTTTAGTTTTTGTGGCAAAAATGTATGAGCTGCTGGACTGCTTGATTTATACCAGTGTTTGCAGATAACACCTATTTAAAAATATCTGTTTTTATAAATGTAAGGTTTCTTATCAAAATGACTTAATTTTAGGTGACATGACTTCCTTTTTTGCCACAGTTTGTAATACTAAGTTAACCAGAAAAATGACACAATAATGCATTATCTGGTAACTTCCAGATCATAATTGATATGGTAATGTTTCCATAAATGTATTATATAATCATCATGATAATATTATTTCTATTTTTATGCTCCAAGTAATAATAACATTTCCCTCTTGAAAACTAAAATGGAAAGACCTGATATTCTCTTTAAATGATTCAAACTAATTTATTATGTTTAAAAAAGTTATCTGTGGCTATCGGTTTGCTCCCAGTCTTTTATATTAAAGCCAAATTACCAACTTTCAAAGTTCTTAACACTTGTTAAAAGAAAGAACTAGCTTACCATAGACATTCTATTTGGAAGAAATCCTGGTGTGACTAAAATATGGAATATATAGGCTATAAAAATGTAACAGCATACATCGATTAGATTTTGCCAACATTTTCATTTGCTCATGGTGAAAATAAATCATATTTCAAGTTTTTCTGACGGGATCGATTTCATGCAGATATCTAATTAAATAAATATATATTGTACATACAGTTCCAGTGAAAGGTTCTGTATATCTCTGGGACAATTCTGCACATTTTATCCAAAAGTAACACACCTAGGTTTATCTTGTTATTACAAACCTCTATAATTTCTTTTTGAGTAAGATAGTTTCTTAATTCCAGCCTGTGTGATAGCAACCTTATTAAGTTAACAAAATGTAGAATCACTGAATTCTTCACAATCATTGGACTTTAATTCATTCATCTTGAGCTCATTCAACTATCTAGTTCCCCAGTAACTAGTAAATCCATAAAACTACTCAATACAGCATACCACAGGAACCAAGATTTTGGTTTAAAGTTTTTAAAGAGAATTATACTTAGAAGGGTTTGTAAAACTTTTCATCTTTGATGAACCTAGGGTCTTTTTAGTTACAGATTCACTATAATAGAGTAGATCGTCAGTTCTTTTTTTATTATTTTTTTCCAATCAGATTACATAATTTACATTGTACAAAATTTGAAGAGGAAATCGTTTATATTTTAGCATATTCCTCTAGATTTTAAATACTTTTAACAACAAAAGTACATTTTAATTATCCAGATTACCATGTTAATTATTTTTACAAAACTATTTGTGACCATCTTTTTAAGGAAATATAATTTATAATGTTTCAGTGTGATTTGTTTTCTTAACTATTGGGCTAGATATTTGTGTAGTTTACAATAATTACAGTTTCTATTCTAGATTCCTTTTATGAGAATGAGAATGTATTACTTAAAAATCTTACAGCATATTTTGGATTTCTTTTGAACTTTAGTGAAAATTCACTTGGATTTACAAATGAAGTTTGAGGGAAAATTTAGATAGATATTTAATTAGTAAATAAATTTATTAAAATATGATATTTATGAGATGAATTTCTATTTAAATGCAGAAGGGATGTCATGGATCTGTAATTGTGGGAGTGGAGTGGTGGTGAGAGGTACATCAAAATTCCTTGGGAAATGGTTTTGAACCTCATATACTTAAGAGAAACAAGTCCTCTACATTAGTGGTTCTCAAAGTGTGATCCTGAACCAGCAGCATCAGGATCACCTGGTATGATATGCTCTAAGGGATATTTGGAATAGTACTAAATTTCTTTTATACACCTTCCTTCATCTTCTTTGAGAATCATTATACAAAATTCTTTAGGTTCATAATTTTTGTGCAGGAAGGAACTTTGTAAACAAATTTGTTCAAACTTTCATACTTGGGTACTTGACACTTGTCTGTATACATTTGGTGTATGACTGAAAGCTCTATGAAATATTTACATAGCTTTTCAGTTAACCATGAAAATTTTGCAATTTTTCCACTCACAAGAACAAACTCAGCTATATTATTTAATAATATATTTAGCAGATTTGACTTTCTTAAATATTCTTGGTAATATTGGAGTTTAGGAAGGCAGATAAATGTACGTTTATTTTGGAAATAATGAACATCAAATGGTGAGCTAATATTTGGAAAATTTTTGTAAGAACATTCCATGTACTATTAATCATTCTTTCAAAAATTTCCACTATGTCAATTACTTTCTAATAGCATTTTAACAAAAGTTTTTTTTTTTTTTAAAAAGCACACACTTGATTTAATGTTAGAGTCTCAGAGTATTTACTTTAAAAATATCTTAGCAACTTGACCCAATTTAAATATCTATACAAAATACCTCTTTTAAATTTGGCTACAGATGATGTTAATTTTTATTTCATTTTCTCAATTGTTTTTATATTTTAACGTTGGAGGTTATATACTCATGAAAGTTTTGAAAAAAGTTTTCCCAATAGAAAAGTTTTGCAAATTTGATCATCTTCCAGATTTCTGAAATCATTTTTTTAGTTTATACTGTACCTAAATATTATGTTTCTATATTTGAATAATTAAATATGCACAGGAGAAAAGATATTTAATTACTGGAAACAATTATTTTCTTCCCCAGCTGGGTTCTGATGGCAGTGATAGACCCTTACCCAAGGAAGGGATAATAGGATGTATTTAAACAGGTGATAACTTTATTGAAAGTTTGATGAAGTGGGTTTTATGGGTTCATGATGCTGTTTGCTTTGTGATACCTATGGAAAGCTCTTAACCTAAGCTATGTGTGCTGTATTTTTGCAGCAGATTTCTTCATTGTGAGAAGAATTGATTCTGATATGAGAATCACATTTGGATTCTGATATGAGATCATTGCAATAGTTAAATCCCAGAAAGCTATTGACGGCTTAAATTACCATGGTGCAATCCCATTTTTTAAGAGAAGGAAATCTGTTTTTATATTTGATGATTCTCTAAATTTCAGTGAACAATATAAATCAATTAGTTTGCAAGTAGAGAATAAAAGATGGTACTGGTAATAGTTCAGCTAGACAGAAAGTTGCATTAACTGTTTTTGGTATTCAGTATATGATAAGGTCAGTCTTGCAAGAAACTGCTATATGAATTTGGGTTTCAAAGATCCTTGGAAAATATACATAACTTCTGTAGAGTCCACCACGTTTAGGAACTGTTACTTTCATTCAGCTCAAAATATTAATTTTCTTGAGACATCCTGTTTGACTGGATTATTTAGAAGTTTGTTATTTCATTTCTGAGTGGTTGGAGATTTTCCTTTTATTATTCAGTTAGTGATTCTTAGCTATATTACATTATGGTCTGAGAACAAACTGTTTGATTTTCATTCTTTGTAATTTTTAAAGATATATTTTATGACCTATAATATGTTTTTTCTGGATGAAGTTCCCATGTGTTGAAAGAAGAGGCATTCTGTTGTTGGGTGGAGTGTTCTACAAATATTAAAGTTGGTTGTTGATAATATTTTAGTTTTTTAGTATCATTTCTGATTTTCTCTCTGCTTTTCTATGGATTTCTGAAAGGGGAAGTGTTCATGTCTCTAGCTGTGATTGTGGACTTGTTTCTCCTCTCAATTCTGTCATTTTTTGCTTTATGTATTTTGAAGCTCATTGTTAGGTACAAGCACATTTAGGATCACAATGCCTTGGTATATTGGCTCTCACTTTTCAGTGATGGCCCTCTTATCTGTAATAATTTTCTTTGCTCTGAAGTCTACTTGTGGAATGTTAATATCCAGCTTTCTTTCAATAAAGTTATGAAGATATACTTCAGATATAAAATTCGCCCATTTAAAGTTTATTGAGTTTTACTGTATTCAGCATTTTGCTGCCATTACTACAGTCTAATATTAGAACATTTTTATAATTCCAGAAAGAAGTCCATGCCCCAATAGGTCATTTCACATTCCTGTCACCTTTCCTCCAGCCTCTGGCAACCACTAATCTACTTCATATCTTTATAGACTTGCCTATTCTGGATAGTTTGTGTAAAGGGAACCATACAATTTGTGATATTTTATGACTGATTTCTTTCACTTAGTTAACTCAAAGTTCTGAAATTCAGTTTGTAGCATTTACCTTTTATGGCTGAATAGTAGTCCACTGTAGGGATATATTACATTTTAAAATTTATCCATTCGTCAATTGGTGGACATTTAAATTTTCACTTTTTGGCTATTTTTAATAATGATTCTGTGAATATGTTTTTATGATGTTCGTTTTCATTTCTCTTGAGTATGTACCAAAGTATAGAATTGCTGGGGCATATGTTTAATTGTATTAACCATATTAAACTCTACATTTAATCTTTTTAGAAACTGCCAGACTTTTCCAGAGCAGCTGTACCATTTTACATTCCCACCAGCAGCACATGAGGGTTTTAGTATCTCCACATGTTTTCTGATACTCATTATTGTCTGTCTTTTTTGATTATGCCCATCCTAATAAGTACAAAAAGTAACTATAGTTTTGATTTACATGTCTTTAATGACTGATAATGTTGAGAAACTTTTTATGTCCTTATTAGCCATTCATATATCTTCTTTGGGGAAGTGTCCAAATCTTTGGCCATTTTTCAATTGGGTTATTTGTCTTTATTATTGAGTTCTGAGGTTTTTTCCCCTATATTCTGGATAAAAATCTTTCACCAAATATATGATTTACAAATATTTTATCCCACTCTCAGTTTTTTATTTTCTTGATGATATTCTTTGCACTACAAACCTTTTTAATTTTGATGAGGTCCAATGTATCGATTTTTGTTGTTGTTGTTGTCGCTTATGCTATTGATGTCATATCTGTAAACTATTGCCTAACCCAAGGTCATAAAGATTTACTCATATGGTTTTTGTGGGTTTTTTTTTTGATTTCTTAGTTTTACATTTTACACTTAGATTTGTCATTTGTTTGTTTGTTTGTTTTGACATAATTATTTTGTAGGGGAGGTTATAGGGGCCCAAATTCATTATTTTGTATGTAGATATACAGTTTTCCCCAGACTGTTTGATGAAAACATTAGTCCTCCCTATTCAATGGTCTTGGCACCAAATTCTGTTCCATTAGTCTATGTGTCTGTCTTAGGCCAGTACCACATTGTTTGGATCACTGTAGGTTTATAGTGAGTTTTGAAATCAGGAAGTGTGAGTTCCCCATATTCTTTGTTTACAAGATTGTTTTCACTCTTAAGGTTTCCTTTTGTTTCCATGAGAATTTTATGTTTAGCTTTTCAATTTACAGAAAAAGACAACTTGAATTTTGATAGGGATTATGTTGACTCTGTAGATCAACCTGGGGAATACTGCCATCTTAATATTTGGCCATTGAATATCCAAGCCAGGAACTTGGGATGTCTTTTATTTAAATCTTCAAGTTTGTTCAACATTATTTCATAGTCTTTAGTGTACAAGTATTACACTTTTGTGAAATTTATTCCTAGATATTTTATTCTTTTTGATACTCTTGTAAATGTAATTGGTTTCTTAATATTGTTCATTGCCAGGTTATAGAACACAGTTGACTTTTGCATATTGATTTTGTGTCCTGTCACATTGTGTAACTTGTTTCTTCTAATAGTTTTTCGTAGATTCCTTAGGAACTTCTATATACAAATATGTCAGATTTATTTATTTCCAATATTCTGGAAAGATGCCTTTTATTTCCTTTTTTTTTTTTTTTAACTTAATTGCATTTTCTGGAACCTACAGTACACTGAAATAAAAGTAACAGCAGATATTGTTGTCTTGTTTTTGGTCTTAGTGGGAAAGCATTTACTCTTCCTCTATTGAATCTGATATTAGTTGTGGAACACTTTGTTGATGTCTTTTATCAAATTATGGGAATTTCATTTCATTTCTAGATTATTGACTTGGTTTTCTTTTAATCATGAAAAAGTACTGAATTCTGTCAAATACTCTTTCTGCATCTGTTGAGCTAATCATGTGGTTTTTGATCTTTATTTTTATTATTAAACTATTTTCTGATTTTTTTTTTTTATATTAAACCAACATTTAATTACTGAGTTATATCCCACTTGGTCATGGTGTATAATACCTTTTATATGTTGCTGGATTCAGTTTTGTAGTTTTGTTGAGGATTTTTGTGTCTATCTTCATAAGAGCTATTAGTATAGCTTTCTTTTCTTGTGATATCTTGGTCTGATTTTGATATCAGGGGCATAGAGGTTCATAAAATGAGTTGGGGTATGTTCACTCCTATTTTTTAGGTGAAGTTGTGAAGGATTGGTATTTATTATTAAGCATTTGTTAGAATTTACTAGTGATGTCATCTGTTCCTGGGTTCTCTGGGAAGTATTTTGATGACTAGTTTAGTCTTTTGCTATAATTCTATTTGGGTTTTCTATTTCTTCCTCAGAAAGTTTTGGTATTTTATGTCTTTCTAGTAATTTGTTCATTTAATATAGTTTATCTGTGTTTTTTGGCATAAGATATTTCATGTTCCCTTATAATTCTCTTTCAATGTAAGTTTGATAGTAGTATTCCTCCTTTTGTTTAGGATTTTAGTAATTTAGGTCTTATCTTCTTTTCTTCATTAGTCTAGCTAAGTTTGTTTTGTTGATCTTTTCAAAGCAACAACTTGTGATTTTGTTGATTTTTCTCTATTTCAATTCTCTATTTCTACTCTTATCTTTACTATTTCTTCTGCTTGCTTTGGTTTTAATCTGACCTTTTTTGTTTTCTTTAGCTGGAAGTTTGGGTTACTGATTTTGAAAGCCATCTTTTTAAATATGTGTATTTACAGCTATAAATTTGCATCTAAGCATTGTATTAGCTGTGTCCCGTAAGTTTTTAGCATTTTGTCTTTTCATTTTCATTCATCTCAAAGTGTTTTCTAATTTCCCAGGTGAATTTTTTGCTAGCCTATTGCTTAGTTAGAAGGTCATTATTTACTTTCCACATATTGTAAATTTCCCAAATTTTGTTCTGTTGTTGATTTCTCAGTTTAGTTCAGTTGTTTTCAGAGAACATTTTATATGATTCCAGTCTTTTAAAATTTATTGATGTTTCTTTTATGGACAGATGTATGATCTATCTTGACAAGCTTCCATGTGCATTTGAGACTATATTCTGCTATTGTTGGTGCATTGTTATATAGATGATTGCTAGGTTTAGGTGGTTCATAAAATTGTTCAAGTTTTCTATTTTGTCATTGATTTCCTGCCAGGTGAGTCATCTAGTTTTGAAAATGGGATATTGAAGTCTCAAACTATTATTTATGAATTGCCTGTTTCTCCCCTCAAATCTGTGTAGTTTTACTTGTGTATTTTAGGAACCTGTTGTGATGTGCACATATATGTATAATTATTACATTTTTCTGATGGATTGGCCCTTTAATCTTTATGAAATATCCTTCTTTGTATCATAATAGTTTTTTGTCATAAAATCCATTTTGTCTGAAATTGCTAGAGCCACTGTACTTTTTGGTTAGCACTACATAGTATATACCTTTCTGATTCTTTCATATTCAACCTGTTTGTTTGTTTTTTTTAAATCTAAATTAAGTCTCTTGTACACAGCATATATAGTTGGGTCACATTTTTTATTTTCTTTTTAATCTGTTCTTTCAATCTCTGCCTTTTGATTGGATTGTTGAATCCTTGCCTATTAAAGCAATTATTACTAACAAGGTAGGATTTATGTTAGAATTTTGCTACTTGTATTCTATGTGTCTTGCAATCCAACTTTCTTTTACATGTTTACTTGCTAAATCTTTTCTATCTTTTTTCCTTTCATCTACTTTATCATTGAAGTGAATTTCTTTTAGAGACTGTTTAATTGGATCATAAAAAAATATATTCATCTGACAATCTCTGCCTCTTCATTGATATGTTTAGTACATTACATTTACTGTAAACATCAATATGTTTGAATTTACATATGCTTGTTCTTTTTTTCCTTATTCTGCATCTTATTTCCTATCTTTTCACAGTATTCTCATAATTCATATTTTACCACTATAAGTGGAATGTAGAAATAGTGCCATCATTTAGGTCACTTTACACTTCTCAATTTAAATTATAGTTGTCTATTTCTTAAACCTACGTACATTGTAAATCCCCTTGGACAATATAATTTTTGCCTTCAAATATCAAATGTATTTTAAATAATTTAAGAAGACCTGTATTTGATTTATCCAAATATTACCATCTCTGTTGATTTTCCTTCATTCCTGTTGTTCCAAATTTCCTTCTGCTGTTTCATTTCCCTAATATATGAAAACTTCCTATATAAATCCCTCTTCAGCAGCTTCAGTGGCAGCTAATTCCTTTAGTTTTCTTTATGGTTGAATGTTTTTATTTATCATTGTAAAGGACATTATTTCTGGATAAAGAATTCAGCACTTAAATATTCTTCTGCTTTTGATATTCTGATGAGAAATCTACAATCATTGTCATTTTTATTCTCTAATTAATGTATTGTTTTTCTCTGGCTGCTTTCAGGATTTTTTGATTGTCTTTTTAGTTCCTAGACATTTGTTTATGATGTGTCTGAGAGTGAATAGCTTTACTTTATCCTCCTGTATGATGTTCGGTAAGCTTTACATATCCATAGGTTTATGTTTTTATGCCAAATTTGGAAACTTTTCATCCATTATTTCTTTAATTTTTTTTTTTTTTTTGCACTGCATTGTTTCTCCTGGTGTGTGAGACTCTGATTGGCATGACTATTAGAACCTTTGGTATTGTCCCACAGATTGGTAAGGTTTTGCTGATTTCTTTTTCAATAATTTTTCTCTGTGTTCTTCAGACTAGATCATTTCTGTTGATCTGTCTTCAAGCTCAATATCTTTGCCATGTAATCTCCATTTTTCTATAGAGCCTATCTAATAAATTTTTTTTTATTTTTTTAAATTTTCCTTTACTTCTTTATATCTTTTTTTTCCTTTTTTTAAAATTAAGTTTGTTGGGGTAACATTGGTTAATATAATTATATAATTTTCAGGTGTACATTACAATTTGGCATCTGTATATTCTATTCTGTGTTTACCACCCAAAGTCTAGTTTCCTTCAGCTACCATACATTTAATCACCTTTACCAACTTACCATCCCCCAGTATTGAACCACTTTTACCCTGTCTGCCTCTCCGCTCCTCCCCCACACCCTACCCTCTGGAAACCACTAGTCTTTAGTCCATGTCCATGAGTCTCTGTTTGTTTGTCCTGTTCATTTGTTGCTTTTATGTCTGTATCCCACATATAAGTGATATCATGTGATTTTCAACTTTTTCTGTCGCTTATTTCGCTTAGCATGATTATTTTGAGGTTCATCCACGTTGTCACAAATGGCAGTAATTCATCTGTTCTTATGGCAGAGTAATATTCCATTGTATATATGTACCACAGCTTCTTTAGCCACTCATTTATCATAGGAGACTTTGGTTGATTACATGTCCTGGCCCCTGTGAATAATGCTGCTAAGAACATCAGTGTGCAAATATCTTATTGGATATGGGTTTTCAAGTCTTTGGGATAAATATCCAGTAGAGGGATTGCTGGATCATATGGTAGATCTATTCTTAGTTTTTTGAGGAACTTCTGTACTGTTTTCCATAGTGGCTGTACAAATTTGCAGTCCCACCAGCAGTGTATGAGGGTTGCTTTTTCTCCACATCCTCTCCAGCATTTGTTATTACTTATCCTGTTGATTATAGCTATTCTAACAGGTGTGACATGGTATCTCATTGTGGTTTTGATTTGTATTTCCCTAATAGCTAGTGATGTTGAGCATTTTTTCATATATATATTGGCCATTTGTATGTCCTCTAGGGAGAAGTGTCTATTCAGGTTCTCTGCCTATTTTTTGATTGGATCATATGTTTTTATTGTTGTTATTGACTTGTATAAATTCTTTGCATATTTTGGATATTAGCCCTTTTTGGAGGCATTGCTTGCAAATATATTTTCCCATTTGGATGGTTGTCTCTTTACCTTGTTGATGATTTATTTTGTTGAGCAGAGGATTTTTAGTTTGATGTAGTCCCGTTCATTTATTGTTTTCCTTGTTTTTGAGGTCAAATTCATAAAATCCTCTTTAAGTCCAAGGTCCTTGAGTTTAGTTCCTATGTTTTCTTCTATGCATTTTATTGTTTCAGGTCTTATATTTAGGCCCTTAATCCATTTTGAGTTCATTTTGGTGTGTGGCGATACACAGAAGTCTATTTTTTTGCAGGTGAATTTCCAGTATTCCCAGCACCATTTATTGAAGAGGCTTTACTTTCTCCACTGTATGTTTTTGGCTTTTTTGTCAAAAATTATTTGCCCACGTAAATATGGGTTTACTTCTAGACTATCGATTCTTTTCTACTAGTCCGTGTGTCTTGTTTTTCTGCCAGTACCATGCTGTTTTGATTACTGTAGCTTTGTAATATAATTTGAAGTGAGGCAGAGTGATGCTTCCAGCCTCATTTTTTTTTTCCTCGGGATAGCTTTGGCAAGTCAGGGTCTGTTGTACTTCTATACAAATCTGATGATTTTTTGATCTTTAAAAAATGCCGATGGGATTTTGATGAAAAAATGCCAATGGGATTTTGATGCAGGGATTGTATTAAATCTGTATAATGCTTTTAACAATTTGATTCTACCAATCCAAGAACACAGACTATATTTCCATTTCTTTGTATCTTCTTTCATTTCTTTTCATAGGATCTTGTCTAAGTCCTTCACATGCTTTGTTAGATTTATTCCTAAGTAATTTATTCTTTTGTTGCATTTACAAAAGGAATTATTTTTTCCACTTCTTTTTCTGATGCTTCATTATTAGAATATAGGAACACTATGGATTTTTTACATTGATTTTGTATCCAGAAACTTTACTGTATTTGCTTATTATTTCTAGTAGTATTCTTGTGGAGTCTTTATGGTTTTCTATACAGAGAATCATGTCATCCACAAATAGTGACAGTTTGACTTCTTTGTTTCCTATTAGGATGCCTTTTATTTCTTTCTCTTGTCTGATTGCACTCAGTAGGACCTCCAATGTTATGCTGACTAACAGTGGTGATAATAGAGAGCCTTGCCTTGTTCCTGATCTTAGAAGGAAGGATTTTAGTTTTCACCATTAGATATAATGTTGGCTGAGGGTTAGTCATATATAGCCTTTATTATGTAAAGGTTCTTTCCTTCTATACCAATTCGTTAAGTGTTTTGGTCATGAATAGATGCTGTATCTTGTTGAAGGCTTTTTCTGGATCTATTGATATGACTGTATGATTCTTGGTTTTTAATTTGTTTATGCAGTGTAACACATTAATTGATTTGCATATGTTTAACCATCTCTGTGGCCTTAAGATGAACTCCACTTAATCAAGGTGTATGATCTTTGTAATATGTAGCTGTATTCAGTTTGCTTGTATCTTATTTAGGATTTTTGCATCTGTGTTCATGAAAGAGATTGGTCAGTAATTTTCTTTTTTGTGTTATCTTTACCAGGTTTTGGAATTAGGGTGATATTGGTCTTAAAAAAATGAGTTGAGAAATATTGCTTTCTCTTTGATTTTTTGGAAGAGTGGGAGGAAAATAGGTTTTAATTCTTTTTTGAATGTTTAATAGAATTCGCTGGTGAAGCCATCTGGTCCTTGACTTTTCCTTTTTGGTAGGTTTTTGATGATTGTTTCAATTTCCATACTGCCGATCGGTCTATTTAGATTTTCCAGTTCTTCTTGATTCAGTCTAGGAAGGTTGTATTTCTGTAAGTACTGGTCCATTTCTTCTAGATTATTAAATTTTGTGTTTTATTCTTTTTCATAGTCTTCTTTTATAATCCTTTATATTTCTACAGTGTCTGTCGGAATTTTCCCTCTTTCATCCCTGATTTTATTTGTATCCTCTCTCTTTTTTCTTTAGTGAGTCTAGCCAGGGTTTTGTCAATTTTATTAACCTTCTCAAAGAACCAAATCTTTGTTGCATCTTTTTTTCTAGTTTTTTTTTTTTTTTTAATTTTCAATTTCATTTATTTCTGCTCTAATTTTGATTATTTCTTTTTCTCTGATGACTTTAGGCTTCATTTGTTCTTCTTTTTCTAGTTTTTTAAGATGAACCTTTAGGTCATTTATTTGGGCTCGTTATTGTTTTAGGAGATAGGCCTATAATGATATGAACTTTCTTCTTATGACCACTTTTGTCGTGTCCCAAATGTTTGGATATGTTGTACTATCATTATCATTTGTTTATTTGTATCTCCGGATCTCTCTGACCCAGTTATTCTTCAGTAGCATGTTGTTTAATCTCCATGTATTTGTGGTTCTTCTTGATTTCTTTTTGCAGTTGATGTCTAGTTTGAAATCATTGTGATCAGAGAATATGGTTGGTTGGTATGATTTCAATCGTCTCATATTTCTTAAGGCTATCTCTGTGTCACAGTATATGGTTGATTCTTGAGAATGTTTAATGCGCACTAGAGAAGAATGTATAAGCAGCTGTTTTGGCATGGAAAGCACTATAAATGCCAATTATGTCCAGTTGGTCTAATGTGTCATTTAAGAATGTTATTTCCTTATTGATTTTCTGTTTGGGTGATCTGTCCATATCTGACGGTGGGGTATTTAAGTCCCTACTACAATAGTGTTTTGGTCTGTTTCTCCCTTTAGTTCTGTTAGTAATCGCTTTACATATTTTGGGGCATAGATATTAATAAGTGTTATATCTTTTAGGTGCATGATTCCCTTTATCATTATGAAGTGTCCTTCAGTATCTTCCTTTACCTTTTTTATTGTGAAGTCTATTTCGTCTGATGTTAGTACCGCTACTCCTGCTTTTTTCTGAATGCCATTTGCTTGAAATGTCATTTTCCACCCTTTCACTTTGAGTCTATATTTGTCTTTGGAACTGAGATGTGTTTTCTGGGTTTTGTTTTTTGATACAATCTTCAACACTGCATTTTCATTGGTGAGTTTATTCCATTTACATTTAGGGTGATTATTGAAATTAGAGGTCTTCTTATAGCCATTTTTTCTTTTGCTTTCTGGTAGCTTGGTGTTTCCATTGCTTCCTTTTCTTGTGTTTCTGTTTTCTTTAATTTGGTTGGCTTTTGTGTGTTTTCCCTCTGGTCCTTCTTGTTTTATGTTATATATTTCACTTCTGAATTTCCTGTGTGTGGTTTCCAATATGAACATGTAAAGGAAAGATATATATATATATATAGTTGTCCATTCTCTTCTGCACATGCCTTATCTCTGTTCTCCTTTGCAAATTTGGGTCTTTGAATCCTCCCCTTTTCAGACATTGTTGTCTCAGTTTGTCCCTATGTATGCTGAACATTCATTACTATCTTGCTATAGCAATTCTCTTCTTATTATTTAAGCTTATAATGCGCTATTCTTAGCAGAGGGTTGCACTCCTCTGCTTCTATTTGTCTGATAGTCACCTTATTCCTAATTATTATTTTTTTTGTGTGTCATTTTATTTTAGGTGATCTGACCCCTTTTAGTATTTCCTATAATGCAGGGCTCGCAGTGGAGAATTCCCTCAATTTTTGAATGTCTGGAAAGATCTTAATTCTTCATATCTAAAGGAGAGCTTAGCTGGATACATTATTTAGGCTGGTAGTTCCTTTCACTTAACAATTTAAATATTTGATTCCATTCCTTTCTGGCTGTAAGGTCTGCACTGATAAGTCCGACAATAATCTAATGGGTTTTCCTCTGTAAGTTACCATTTTCTTGCCTCTGGCTGCCCTGAGAATTCTGTCTTTGTTGTTGATTTTTGATCATTTTAATATAATGTGTTTTGGAGAAGGCCTTTTTGGGTTGAGATAATTGGATGTTCTGTTGACTTCTTGAATTCCAAGCTTCAGCTCATTCCTTAGATTTGGGAAATTCCGGTTAACTATTTGTCTGAAAATGCTTTCTAGTCCCTACTCCTTTTCCTCACCTTCGATAATGCCCATTATTCTTATGTTTCCTCTCCTGATGGGATCAGCTAGTTTTTGTATATCTTGCATTCTTTTTCATTCTTTGATTTCTCTCTTCTTCCTTCTGATTTATTTCTAGATTTCTCTCTTTGATATCAATGATCCTTTCCTCTATTCGGTTGACTCTATTTACGCAGCTTGCTATTTTGTTTTTCAGCTCTTGCAGTGTGTTTTTCATATCCCAAAGTTCTATTTGGTTCCTTTTGAGAGTTTCAGTCTTTTTACTGTGTTTATCTAGTTGTTTTTTCAATTCATGAAATTGTTGATTTGAGTTGTTTGGATCTTATTGATTTTTTTCAGAAGTACCATTCTGAATTCTGTCATTTAAGTCACATATTTCTATGTCTGTAAGGTTATTTTCTGGAGATTTTTCTCTTTCTTTCTGAGAAGCCTTGTCACCTTGGTTGTTCATGATGTTTAATAGCCTGTTTCTCTTCCTGGGCATTAATGGAAGTGTATTCTGTTGTTTTTCCAGAAGGAAGATTTATTATATAAAGGTCTCTCTTTAGCCTGCTGCAAAAAAGATGCTTTTCTTTTGGTTTCCATTAGGTCATGTCTAAGCGTCTTGGATCTCTGCTTTATATAAAGCCTATCTTTTTTATTTTCTTGTAGATATTTAATCACACTCGCTACTCTCAGTTTCTGTGTTAGCAACAGTTTCAGTAGCATTTGCTCCGATTTCCCTGTTTCTCCAGGGTGATCAGTCTTGGATGGTATGGGGGAGGGCCCCTCTGGGTTGAGAGTTGGGGGCTGTGTGTGGCTCAGCTTCGGTTTTGCAACCAGGTCCAGTAAAAATCATCTGTTGTTTCTTTGCAGTCCTGTCCTGCTTCTCTGCTTTCTGTCCTGATGACTGGGCCCTGCTGCAGGATGCTGGAAGTTCCAGCACTTCCAGGCAGAGTGATCAGGGAAGCCGCTGCACCTTCGCCCCTCCCCCTCCTCCTGTATGGAGCTCAGGCGGCTGTGGGAGGCAGCTTCTTTATTTCTCCAATTCCACCACTAGATGCTAGAGGTTCTGACCTGTGGTAGCTCTTATGCACAGATCCCATGCTCAGAAGTGCTGGTGTGCAGTTTGGGTGTTTTTTTTGAGTTTTAGATGTTCAGCTTATTGTTGTTTCAAGGGGAGAGATTTGAGGACATCTCTCTCTCCGCCATGTTTCCAAGAATAAAGTATTTTTTTTTAATTATGGCATTTACATTGGTCTTTTTTTAGACATCATGCTATTATTACACACTACAGTGTAAACATACCTTTTATATTCACTGAGAAACAAAAAAAAAATTGTGACTCACTTTATTGTGATATTTATTGCAGTTGTCTGGAATCAAACCTGCAAAATCTTCCAGGTATGCCTGTTTTTATATTTTGGAGAAGTAATGAATATTTTATTCTAATTTTTAAATGTCTTTAATATAATTTTAATTGCCTGCTTTTTTGTTTATTACTAGATAAATCCATCTGAATAATATAATTAATGTCACTATTCTAAACCCAAAGCAAATCATGTATGCAATTAAGCTGTACTCTAACTTGTCTTTCATTTAGTTGCAAAATAGGAAGAAGACTTCCAGCAACGTCTCCATTTTCTTTCTCTTAGTTCTTTCTATTTTGAAACTTGTTACAAACACTCATAAAATCACATCTGGTAAAACTCATTAGTGGTAGAAGATGGGAGTTATTGATGTCAGTTTGGACCCAGTATAAAGTGTATGCATGGATGATCAGTAATACATGTCAAATGGTTGAATGGCCAAAAGCTCTTTTATATACTACATTTGAATACACACATTTATTCTTGGTCTCTTTACCAGTTTTATTTTACATAGTAAAATTGTATAAATGCATATTTATTGAGGATTAGCTACGTGCCAGGCACTGTTTTAAGTGCTGTCTAAGTGGAAACATTTTAATCCTCACAATAGTTCTGTGAGATGCATTCAACTGTCATTATACCTGTGACACAGGATAAACCAAGAATAGAATGCTCACCAAAGATCACACAGCTATTAGGGTGATACCTGAAATTTATCCATCTGAACTACTATCTTTGCAGTCTAAAGTGTGCCAGGTTACACCATTTACCAGCCACCAAATCATTTGCCCCCCAAGTATCCTACCTTCTGTACAAAGGATATCATCTAAGTTACATATTGAATCTAGATGAAGGGTTATGGTCGACGGACTAGGATTTTGCAGGAACCAGCTGTTTTTCCTGACCTTACTAAGAAACAGCAGGAATTATGTAATGACCTCCTGCTTCTTTTCTCTTCTGTCACAGCTGAAGTCAGTGGAGACAGGCAGAGCCCAAGGTTTTACATTACATGTGCAGATTTCTAATCCTTGTACCTAGAGAATTACAAATAACACCCACAAACTCCCATGCCAGGAGGTCAGGACAAATTCCATCCATTAAATAAGTACTCAACTGGAAAGAGCTAACCATCAATTTCTGTTTTGTGATAGAAGTTTCTGATATCTATGGTGTGACTCTAGAGCTTGTGGTTTTACTGAGCCTTGCTAGCATGTTCCTCCTCACAAAGGCAAAAATTAGGAGTGAGTATATAACACAGCTACAGTGTTGGATGCAGCAGTTGTTATCCATGTAAATGCTCTCTTGCTGTAAGACACTGTTTACAATATCAGGGCTGCTTTGCAAAGCAGCAAACCACAATTTTACCAACCTCATCCTATTCAGCCCATGACTCCATTCCTTCTTTAAGTGCACATCAGCTTAGATTCTCCTCTAGACAGCCTAAGCCCTGTAAATGCCCAGTCCTCTGCAATTAAAAGTTCCTTGGACCATGCAGCACTAACCTATTATGAAGGCACTTTTCAGTTTTCTACTCTGATATTCATCCGATATAGTCAAAAGTCAGTCTCCAAAGTATGACGGACACTTTTTGCCCTTGATGATTAGGAAATCTGAAAACAATTCACTGAATATTAAGAAAGGATTAAGTTAAAAACATTCAGGCTTGTTGCAAGTGTAACTTGAAATTATCCTGCCTTACATAATATTTTGGATAGAATTATACTGTAAAATTTTATAAGAAAAGGAAGAGAATTTAGCATGGTGAAAAAAGAAACTAGTGGCGTGAAGGAGGAGGGAAGTAAAAATTTCTTTTTTACACCGACAGTTTGTAAGGCAATGTGTAGGTGTATTTTACTTTGTTTAAATTCATTGATATTACTTCCTTTTAAAAACATAGTTTAAAATTTTTGAGATTGGTTTATTTTTTCAAGTTGTTATTCGATCACTTGAATCAAATTTGATTTCTAATTTCTGCCTGGCATGATTGAGAACTGTTATTTTTCTTTATACTATATTAGTCCCAAACATACCTAATCATAAAGATCACCTAGGACTGTGATAAAAGTAGAGATTTTCAGGCATAGACGTTATGTTTGGGTATATGAGTTCTATATTCTTTCCTTCGAGTTTTCATTTTGAAAATAAAAATATTCAAATATCTACCTTCACCTAGATTCAGCAATTGTTGAAATTGTCACTTTTGTTCTGTTCTGTACCATTTACCACTCTTGATAGTTGAATAGATGGATGAATGGTGGATAGATGGTAGATAATTTGGCCCCTTTCACTAGGACACTTAATAATCTTTTCTAATTAGCTTCCTTCACAGTTTCTTGACAGCATTTAATCCCCACACTTAGTATAGAAAGGAACAATAGATGTTTAGTTAGAAGGTTACACTAAACATAGAACTGTTAAATGATTTTTTTGTTGTGAAACAGTGTTATACATATGAATAATGCATATTTAAATATATTTACCTTTTAAAGACTAATAACTGATCATCTTTGTCCCCACCACCCTGTTAGAACTAGAACGTTAGCAGAAACTTCAAGCCCCTTGTGGGCTACTGCTAAACATTTGCCAAACATCTCTTCCATGTGACCATTTCCCTAAATTTTGTGTTATTCCCTAACTTTTTAAAGTGTTTCCTCATCTGTGTATCAGAAAAAAGTGTGTCATATTCCTACTTTTAAACATTCTTAAATAGATTCATATTTATTCTCCATTGGCTTGCTTTTATTTTTTTCAATATTGTAAGTTTGAGATTCATCTCTATTGCTGTGTTTGGCTGTACTTTGTTTTTACTACATTAGAGCAGGTCCTCAAATAAGGTCTTTTTGTTCGATGTCATTTTGTTAAAATGTTGATGAGGTACTGTAGGAACTTATCTCTTGTTTATATCGATTAGCCTATGGTAAAGTTGGTTTTGTTGTCCGTCATTTGGCATAAAGTCACAGAACCTATCCATAAGTTAAGCAAGGACCTTCTGTGTACTGTTGTATTATATGAATATACCAGAATCCAGTAGACCATTGATGAATATTTGGAATGTTTTTAGTTTCTTTTAATATGAACAGTGTGTCAAGAACTTTCTTGTACATAACCTTCATGTACATGTGCAAGAGTTACTTGAGATTATGCTCCTAGGAATGTCCACAGTTTAAGGTTCTGGAAGAGTGTTGTTTTCCTAAATAACAGAAGCTACCATCATTAAAGGAATAGGATCTATTCCTTGAACACCTTTGGTTGGCCTGCAATTGGATCTGGATTTTTGGTACTTTTTACTGTTAAGACACATGGAACACTATACAACTAAGTTACAGAGATGAGTAGAAGTTGTCCAAGACTGGTAGAATTCTAACCCACCTTGTGCAGGCAGTCATTTGAGCTGGGAATATACATACTGGCTTATGCCATGATGACATTCACTGAGCTCAGTATGTTGATTACTCATATGGTATTCTTATGCTTCTTTGGTATACCTATTCTATATTGATGACTTTCTACTCTTCTTGAACAACACAATGAACAAACACATCCTGTACTTGACCAACTGCATGACACATTGGAAAGAACTTGGACTTTGGATTTAGAAGTCCTTGAGTTTAACAAGGTTGGCCATTTACATACCAAAGAAATGCTGTTATAATTAGAAATAATATATAAAAAGTGCTCCATTCTTTCCCTGACATTTGATAAGCATTAAGTAAAGTATAGTCTTGCAGATGTTCTTGTTGTTTCTCATCACCCAGAATTCAGAAGCCTGAAATACTGAAATTCCTTTCTCTGGTACTCTTTTCTTCTTTCATGAATAAATTAATGAAATTTCTCCCTTATCCCTTATTTCAAATTTCATCTCACCTTCTAGTTTACTTTTCTGTGTTAGCCTTATAATGTTCACACATGCATATTATTGACCTAAATGTTTAACATGTCTTCTTGTGGTCTCTTCTTAAACATAACATGTACTGATTTGAACTTCTGATTTCTACCCTCCTCAGTCCCCACCATTTTCCTCACCTTCCTCTCTAGTTCAGTTAATGGTGTTGCCATCAACTCAGTTACCCTGGCCTAAAACTGAGACCTATCCTTGACTCCTCCCTTTAACTTAGTCCATCAGTAGGTTCTGCTTCCAAATCATGCCATGCCTTTGACCACATCTAACTCTCTATCCCCTGTCTAAGCCAGCATCAGCTCTCATCTGGGTTACTGCTGCTATCCCTTGTCTCTGCTCCCTGTTTGCACTCTTGCCCTTCAGGTTAAAAGTATGAATCAGATCTGATCACTGGTTAAAGCCCTCCAAAGGCTACCCAACTACAGTTACAACAGATTCCATTTTCTCATGGCCTTTAGGTAAGATCAGGCCTCTGTCTCTGTTCCTTACCATGATTAGATTCCCCATGCCTAGTCACACCTGACCTCTCTATCTTCCTCAACTCTACCAAGCTCAGTGCTACCCCATGCCTTCATTCTTACTTTTCTGTCTCTCTGGAATTCTCTTTCCATGTTTTTGGTGTAATGTCTTCTTTCATAGTTCAGATAGCTCAAAGGTCACCTCCTGAGACAGGCTTTCTCTGACTTTTCTGGAATTTTCCATTCATGTTTTTCTTAAACCTTTTCTTAAACCTTTACTTCATAGCTGCACTATCTAAATTTAATCTTAAATATTTGTTGACATGTTTTTAAATCTTACTCCACGTAAATGTAATATCTAGCAGAGTGGCTCTCTGGTTTACTGCTATATTTTCAACATCTAAAATAGTGCTTGGTACATAATAGATGCTTAGTAAATATTTCTTGAATTAATGAGTGATGGGCGAAAGGTAACTGGAGGCCAAAGAATCCCAGAACTTGTTACATGTATCACTAAGTAAGTATATAATGTAAATAATGTATGAAAATGTTTTACTTTTCAGGATTAATTGGAATTCTTCAAAATGTCAGGTAAGTTTTTGTCAATAAATTTTAATATGCTTTATTTTCAAATGTGAATTGTATAGTTGCTATCCTTAAAAAATTGGAGTTTAATTTTGAATTTTGTTTGTTTAGTATTTGGAACATATGAACATTCCTATCTATTTTTGATAGAAATAATTAAAAGGGATTTATATTGGCACATATGTACTGAAAGACCTCTAACATGTATGGGGAAATTTGGGCAAAGTAAGGAAAGTAAGTCTGCAAAAAGAGGTAGTAGTAATAAATAGCCTGTGATGACAGCCTGCTTTTGTAGAAGAGGGCTCAAAAGTAGCCCCTGCATTTTCAAGCAATGCAACAGATGATATAAGGAGAGAAACCACATTTATGGGATTTGTGTTTTTTATAAGATAAAAGTCAGTCAGTTAAGAGATTCAGAACTTTTCCTTGTAATGAGTCCAGGGAGAAATTTCTCTTATTTCAAGAGGATGAGGTGTCACATCATGAAAAGTGACTTCATTACCTCCCTTGAAGCAACTGTGGTGACCTAGGTGGAAGTATGAGTCACTGGAGATGTAGACTGAACCACCTCTAATTGAGCTTTGTGTGGAACCACTGGTTTTTAAACTATTTAGTATTCATCATGCTTTGTTTTGAATTTACTAAGTATCGTGTTATGTTTTGAATTTATTTAAATAGCCATTCTTTAAATGAGATTCATGAAAAAAACAGATTCACTTTATATGTGACTTCTTATATATACTAGGAAAAAGAATTTTCAGCACTGTGCAAGGAGTTTATGTAGGTACGAACCAGCATCAGGTCAGCTGAACTAATAGCATGAAAGCTCGTTGCTTTGATCATAGGACAATATAATTGCTATGTTTTATTTTGTAATCTATATTCAACCTGAAAATTCATCAGATATATTAATGGGTTGATGTCTAATATATATAAAGAATTACTTTTTTAAGAAATATGAGTGTATTTCATATTGGTTATATGAATTGATGTATATGTATACCAAAAAGAAAAAATGACTATATTCTGTTACCATCATTTCTATTGTAAATCACATGCCCTCTCTTTCCCCAAAGGTGTAACCCCCACAGCCCCTAAGGAATCTACAGAGGAAGTAGAAAATCAGATAAAGTCACCTGATCCAAGGCCTGATGCTCCTCCTGACTACAATTCCCATTTTGTACCAGGTAGGCTAATAGTCAGAAAAGATCTTTCTCCTATATCTAGAAAACCATACTAATAGTTAAGATTGCTTTTACTTTTTATTCCTTATTTATTTTATTATTATTTTTTTTTAATTTATTTTTTTAAGTGACATTGGTTATCGAAATCCAGTAAGTTTCAGGTGTGCAGTTTAACAGTAAGGAGCATATATATTGCATTGTGTGTTCCCCTCCCATAGTTAGATTTCTTTCTGTCAACACATTATTAGACCCATTTTACCCTATCTACCTCCCACCTCCCCTCTATATTGTCCATGTCCATGAGTCGCTGTTTTTTTGTCCTGTTCATTTGTTGCTTTTAGGTTTATATCCCACATATAAGTGATATCATGTGATTTTCAACATTTTCTGTCTCTTTTTTCGCTTAGCATGATTATCTCGAGTTCCATCCATGTTGTCACAAATGGCTGCATTTCATCTGTTCTTATGGCTGAGTAATATTTCATCATATATATGTACCACAGCTTCTTTTTCCAATCACTTATTGTAGGATGCTTCAGTTACTTTTGTATCCTGGCCAACGTGAATAATGCTATGAACATTGGTGTGCAAATATCTTTTCATATATGAGTTTTCAAGTCTTTGGGGGTAAATATTCAGTAGAGGGATCGATTCTTAGTTTTTTGAGGAACCTCCATACTAGTTTCCATAGTAGCTGTACCAATTTGCAGTCCCACCAGCCGTGTATGAAGGTTCCTTTTTCTCCGCATCCTCTCCAAAATTTATTAATACTAGTCCTATTGATAACAGCTATTCCAACATGTGTGAGATGGTATCTCATTGTGGTTTTGATTTACATTTTCCTAATAGCTAGTGATGTTGAACATCTTTTCGTTGAACATCTTTTCATATAATTATTGGCCATTTATATGTCTATTTGGGAGAAGTGTCAATTCGGGTCCTCTGCCCATTTTTTGATTGGATTATTTGTTTCCTTGTTGTTACTGAGTTGAATGAGTTCTTCGTATATTTTGAATATTAGGCCCTTATTGGAGGTGTTGCTTGAAAATATATTTTCCCATTCTGATGGTTGTCTCTTTACTTTGTTGCCAGTTTCTTTTGCTGGGCAGAAGTATTTTAGTTTGATGTAGTCCCATTCATTTATTTTTGCTTTTACTTCCTTTGCCTTTGAAGTGAAATTCATAAAATTATCTTTGTCTAAGGTGTGTGAGTTTAGTTCCTATATTCTCTTCTATGCAACTTATTATTTCAGGTATTATATTCAGATCATTTACCCATTATGAGTTAATTTTGGTACGTGGTGATAGGCAGCAGTCTAGTTTCATTCTTTTGCAGGTAGATTTCCAGTTTTCCCAGCACCGATTATTGAAGAGGCTTTCCCTTCTCCACTGTATGTTTTTGGCTCTTTTGTTGAAAATTATTTGCCCATACAAACCTGGGTTTACTTCTGGACTCTCGATTCTTTTCCACTGGTCTGTGTGTCTGTTTTTCTGCCAGTACCATTCCCTTTTGATTATCGTCACTTTGTAGTATAATTTGAAATCAGGCAGACTGATGCCTCGAGCCTCGTTTTTTTTTCTCAGGATGGCTTCGTTGATTCAGGGTCTTTTGTGTTTCCATACAAATCTGATGATTTTTTGTTCTATTTCTTTAAAAAATACTGATGGGATTTTGATGGGAATTGCATTAAATCTGTATAATGCTTTAGGTAATAAGGTCATTTTACTCTTTTGATTCTTCCAATCCAAGAACACGTAATACCTTTCCATTTCTTTGTATCTTCTTCTATTTCTTGTGGGGTTTTATAGTTTTCGTCATACAGGTCCTTCACATGTTTTGTTAGATTTATTCCTAAGTAATTTATTCTTTTTGTTGCATTTGCAAAAGGAATTATTTTTTCCACTTCTTTTTCTGATGCTTCATTATTATAGTATAGGAACGCTATGGATTTTTTAATATTGATTTTGTATCCAGAAACTTTACTGTATTTGCTTATTGACTCTAGTAGTGTTCCTTAGGGTTTTCTGTATAGAGAATCATGTCATCCACATATAGTGACAGTTTAATTTCTTCATTTCCTATTAGGATGCCTTTTATATATTTCTCTTATCCAATTGCAGTCACTAGGATTTCCAATGTTATATTGAATAACAGTGGCATTAATGGACAGCCTTGTTTTACTCCTGATCTTAAAGGAAAAGTTTTTAGTTTTTCACCATTCAGGATAATGTTGGCTGAGGGTTTGTCATACATGGCCTTTATTATGTTAAAGTATTTTTCTTCTATACCGATTTTGTTAAGTGTTTTGATCATAAATGGATGCTGTATCTTGTCAGAGGCTTTTTCTGCATCTATTGATATGATCACATGATTCTTATTTTTTAATTTGTTTATATGTTGTATCACATTAATTGATTTGAATGTATTGGACCATCCCTGTGCCCCAAGGATGAATCCTTCTTGATCGTGGTGTATAATCTTTTTAATATGTTGCTTTATTCGGTTCGCTAGTATCTTATTTAGTTTTTTTTGCATCTGTGTTCATGAGAGATATTGGTCTGTAGTTTTCTTTTTTTGTGTTATCTTCACCAGGTTTTGGTATCAGGGTAATATTAGCCTCATAAAATGAGTTGGGAAATATTGCCTCGAGTTTTTGGAAGATTTTGAGAAGAATAGGTATTAAATTTTTCAATGATTGGTAGAATTCACTGGTGAAGCCATCTGGCCTTGTACTTTTACTTTTTTGGTAGGTTTTTATGATTGTTTCAATTTCCATACTGCTAATCTGTCTATTTATATTTTCTAGTTCTTCTTGATTCATTCTGGGAAGGTTGTATCTTTCTAGGTACTTGTCTATTTCTTCTAGGTTATTATAATTGGTATTATATACTTTTTCATAGTATTTCTTGTATGATCCTTTGTATTTCTGCGGTGTCTGTCGTAATTTATCCTCTTTCATCCCTGATTTTGTTTACTCATGTTCTTTCTCCTTTTTCTTTAGTGAGTTTAGCCATCAGTTTGTCATTTTTATTAACCTTATCAAAGAACCAGCTCTCTGTTGTATTTGTTTTTCTATTCTTTTTTTGTTTTCAATTTTATTTAGTTCTACTCTAATTTGATTATTTCTTTCCTTTTGCTGACTTTAGACTTTATTTGTTTTTCCTTTTCTAGTTTAAGATGAAGCATTAGGTTGTTTATTTGGGCTTGCTCTTGTTTTTTGAGATAGGCCTATAATGATATGAACTTTCCTCTTATGACTGCTTTTGCCATGTCCCAAAGTTCTGATGTGTTGTACTATCATTATCATTTGTTTCTGTGTGTCTCCTGATCTCTCTTTTTATTTCTTCTTTGACTCAGTCATTCTTCAGTAGAATGTTGTTTAATGTCCATGCATTTGTGGTTCTTCCCACTTTCCTTTTACAGTTGATTTCCAGCTTCAAAGCATTATGATCAAAGAATATGGTTGGTATGATTTTAACCCTCATATTTGATGAGGTTATCTCTGTGTCTCAGTATGTGGTCAATCCTTGAAAATGTCCATGTGCGCTAGAGAAGAATATATAGGCAGCTGTTTTGGGATGAAGGGCTCTGTAAATGTCAATTATATCTAGTTGGTCTAACGTGCCATTTAAGGACGTTATTTCCGTATTGATTTTCTGTTTGGATGATCTGTCCATATCCGCCATTGGGGTATTTAGGTCCCTTACTATGATAGTGATTGGTCTGTTTCTCCCTTTAGTTCTGTTAGTAATTGCTTCATGTATTTTAGGGCTCCGTGATTGGAAGCATAGATATTAATAAGTATTATATCTTCTTGATGCATTATTTCTTTCATTATTATCAAGTGCCCCTCAGTATCTTTCTTTACCTTTTTTATTTTGAAGTTTATTTCATCCAATATTAGTAATGCTACTCCCACTTTTTATGAATACCATTTGCTTGAAATATTATTTTCCATCCTTTCACTTTGAGTACATAGTTATCTTTGAGCTGAGATGTGTCTTCTGGAGGCAGTCTATGGTTGGGTTTTGTTTTTTGATCCATTTTGGCAACTCTGTGCCTTTTCATTGGTGAATTCAGTCCATTTGCATTGAAGGCAATTATTGAAATATGAAGTTTTCCTGTAGTCATTTTATCTTTTGCTTTCTGGAAGCTCAGTGTTTCCATTGTTTCTTGTCCTTGTCTGTCTGTTTTTGTTTTAGTTTAGTTTAGTTTAGCTTAGTTTAGTTTAGTTTAGTTTTGGTTTGGTTGGGTGTTGTGGATTTTCCTTCTGGTTTTTCTTGTTTTATTTTTATACTTCAGTTCTGAATCTTTGGCATGTGGTTACCATTACAAATTGGTAGAGAATAGTTTTATATATATAGTAGTCCATTCTTCTGCATGTGCCTTATCTGCATTTCCCTTTGCAATTTTGGATCTTTGAATCCTCCCCTTTTCTATCATTGTTGTCTCAATTTGTCCCTTTGTATGCTGAATATTCATTACTATCTTGCTATAGCAAGTCTCTTCTTATTGTTTAAGCTTAGTAAGGGTTGCACTCCTCTGCTTCTATCTGCATGCTATTCGTCTTACTCATAGTTATGTATTTTTTTATTTGTCATTTTATTTTAGGTGAGTTGACCCCTTTCAGTATTTCCTGTAATGCAGGCTTCGTAGTGGAGAATTCCCTCAATTTTTGTATGTCTGGAAAGGTCTTTATTTCTCCTTTATATATATAGGAGAGCTTAGCTGGATACATTATTCTGGGCTTTTAGTTCCTTTCACTTAATAATTTGAATATTTGATTCCATTTCTTTATGACTTATAAGGTTTATGCCAAGAAGTCTGACAATAATTTAATGGGTTTTCTTTATAGGTTACCTTCTTCTTTTCCCTGGCTGCCCTGAGAATTCTATCTTTATCATTGATTTTTGATAATTTTAATACAGTGTGTCTTGAAGAAGGCCTTTTTGGGTCAAGATAATTGGGTATTCTTTTGACTTCTTGAATTCCAAGTTCCAGCTCATTCCTAGATTTGGGAAATTTTTGTCAACTATTTGTCTGAAAATGCTTTCTAAACCCTGCACCTTTTCCTCTCCTTCGAGAATACCCATTATTCTTATGTTTCCTCTCCTGATGGTGTCAGCTAGTTCTTGTATTTCTCTTTCATTCTTTTTCTTTTTTTGGTTTCTCTCTTCCTTCTGATTTATTTCTAGATTTCTGTCTTCAGTATCACTGATCCTTTCCTCCATTTGGTTGACTCTATTTCCCAAGCTTATTATTTCATTTTTCAACCTCGCAGTGTATTCTTCATCTCCAGAAGTTGTATTTCATTATTTTTGAGGGTTTTAGTCTCTTTGCTTAAGAACTCATTCTGCTCATCTACTTGTCTTTTCAATTCCTGAAATTGTTGATATGAATTGTTTGGATCTAATTGTGTTTTTTCGGAAGTATCATCCTGAATTCTCTGTCACTTAAGTCGCATATTTCTATGTCTTTAAGCTTATTTTCTAAGTTTTTTCTCTTCTTTTCTGAAATGACTTGTCTCTTTGGTTGTTCGTGGTGTTTAATAGACTATTTCTCCTCCTGGGCATTAATGGAAGTGTATTCTGCTGTTTTTTTTCCAGAAAGATTTATTACATAAAGGTCTCCCTTTAGCCTGCTGCAACTGACGCGTTTTTCTTTTGTTTTCCAATAGGTGGCATCTAAGTTTCTTGGATCCTTGCATTATATAAAGTCTTAATAATGCCTTTCTTTTCCTTATAGATTTTGAATCATGCTCACTACCCTCAGTCTCAGTCCCCATCAGTGTTAGCGACAGTTTCAGTAGCATTTGCTCAGACTCCCCTGGGGCTCCATGGTGTTCAGTCTTGGAGGATACTGCGGGATGGGCCCTCTTCTTTGGAGATTAGGGACTATAGCTCAGACTCGCGTTTTGCAGTCACAGCTGTTAATAATCAACTGTTGCTTCTCTGCCATCTCTACTTTTCTGCTGTCCCCACCTCTCTGCTTTCTGTTCTAATCCCTGAGTACTGATGCTGTGTGGAGCTCACAGCTAGCTCTCTCAGTAAGGGTTGTTCAGAGAACCCACTGCACCTTCTCTTCTCCCCATCATCCTGCAGGTAGCTCTGGCTGTGAGAGGCAGCTTCTTTGTTCTCCTAGTCTACCTCTCAACTCCTGGGGTTCTGACCTTTGGTAGCTCTTTGTGCGTATCCCATGTCAGATGTGCTGTTATGCAAGTTGGTTGTTTTTTGTTGAGTTTTGTATGTTCATCTTATTGTTGTTTCAATGGGAAAGGTTTGAGGACAGCTCTCTACCATGTTTCTGACATCACAAGATTGCTTTTAAAGTTAATTAACTTATTAATGGAGTAATTCAATAAATATTGAATACCTACAGGGCATAAGTAGTTTACTAGATGTGAATTAGAACATATTCCTGTCTTATCTTCATAGGATTTATAGGTTACTGAGGAAGGAGGCTGTACAAACATTGATGACATTCTCCTTGCTCAGTTATGGGAATATGAAGAGGACTTTGTAGGGGCACGGAAGATAACAACTGACTCTACTAAGGACCTAAGGGTAGCTCTAACTGAGGAAGTCATGTTTTTCTGGCACAATAAGTAATTTCGCAGTCAGACGAAAGCAGGAAGCAACCATCTCTGGGCAGAGAGAACAATATGTCCTAAAGCACAGGTCCTGTAGGCCTGGTATGAAGCAAGCGTGAGATAAATGGCAAGAGAATGAAAGCGAATGACCTTGACTGCTAATTAAGGAACTTGTAATTCTCCAGATACTTTAATAAGTCTACATGCACTGCTGGTGGTGATGGTTCAGGAAAAAGGGATACTCATGCTGCTAGTGGAAATTTGAGCTATTATAGTGTTTTTAAGAAGTAATTTTGCAACGTGTAAAATTTTTTAAATTAAAAATATATTTTTGGCTAAAGAAATAGTTTTAATCAGGAATGTATTTTAAGTATATTTTAATGGCTTAGGAAATGATAAAGTTCTAGCAATATTTCTTTAAATATACATTTGTATGTATTTAGAGGTAGAAAACATTGAATTAGGTCGTGAAAGGGCAGAAGAACCCCAGTATCCATAGGATGATACAGATATGTTGTTTTGGCCCCAAACATATGATCCATGGAGCTCAGGTAGCCTTTGTTCCTGCAATGTTTTCTGAAAACAGTAGAGCTTTATTTTCGCCTTCCACTCATGCGTATGCATGTTATATAGATCTGATCAAATGTAACCCCTCATTAATGGCTTACCCCCACTAAATCCAAGATTTTGACAATCTTAAACTATAAACCTGCTGTATCTGATTATTTCTCTACAGTTTATTCCATTAATAAACATTATCTACATCATCTAGCTTATTTTCACCAATCACTTTTTATCCAAATACCTAGATTCTAGTAGAACAGAAGCTCCACAATTTCTGAGAAGTAAACGCTGGTTTTAAATCACATTCTGCTCATCTCAGAGTGTCTGTCTATTCCTCTCTTTATCAAAATAGAGTGGGAGACATCCTTCAAATTAAATAACTAGATAAGTTGGAAAATATTATGGTGCCAAGTGTACAACTAATGAATTTTGTTATGAAATAGTAGCAAAATTTTACTGTGATCGCCATCTAGTGGCTGAACTTTATACTTTCTTATGGTGACATGAAATCCTTGTGATTCACATTAAGGAGCTTGAAAACTAGAAATATTTGGCTTTAATGAATTTTTTTAAATTCAGTTATATAATTTCTACTTGCATTATAGTATATGTTCTTCTTGAACATATAATGGATATATGTTCTTCCTGAAAATAATTTTGTTCCAAATATGTCTTTTAAAAAAGTTAATAAAGAAACCTTTGTCATATGTAGTCTATTTAAAGAGAAATTGATGTAATTTCTTGAAATAAAAAAGGATGATAATGTTCACAGTAATAAAGAAAACACAAATCCCATGAGGCAGTATTTTGCACACTAGTATTAGCAGGACAATGCTTCATCACAGACTTCTTTCTTTAAAAAAGTGTGGCACACTATAGTTACATAAAGTTAAACATGTTTTGTTTTGTTTTCCTGCAGAATTAATTACAACCCTTAATGGCATTTTAAAACTCAAAAGGAGAAGTATAACATGTTGGTTTTCCACACAAAATTTGTCATAGTTTTTTTTGTACTTCTCATAACATCTCTGAACAATACAAACTTATACTAAAATCAATTGATTACATAAATTCGTATGTAATTTTTCTTAGAAACATAATCTTTAAACCGAAAAGCCCCATAATCTAAATTATAATTTTCTTTATGATTTATTGATACTCAAATTATATTATATGAGATACTTTTATGTTACAATCACATGGTTAATATCACAAGAATTAATTATCAACTCATTGAAATGTTATAACAGTTAGTATTCTTAAGATAGTTTATATGTCTACAGCCCTGCTACCCTGAACAAGCCCAATCTCGTCTGATCTTGGAAGCTGAGCAGGGTTGGGCCTGGTTAGTACTTGGATGGGAGACCACTAGGAAGACCAGGTGCTGTAGGCATAAAAAATAAAAAAATAAGGGATTGTAAACTAACAAGGTCCTTGCAATCTGTGAGGTCAACCAAGCGTTGCCTTGCCTAAAAAAAAAAAAAAAAAAAAGATAGTTTATATGACTTTTAGTTGCATTGTTTTTAGTAACAGTTCTAAAACAGCAAGGAGGAATATCTAATTTCTAGTCCAAATTGAGTACCCTTACAACAGTTCTTACAGGAATTAATGACAATTCATGACAGACTGAAACGTAATTTCTTTCATTTTTTCCTAAACACATTAGATCTTTTTTAATCTCATTTTGCTCTAATTTGACATTGTTTTTAGTTACCATTATTTTTCCTTTAGTCTCTCCTGACTCATCTCTGTCAAGAGATCTGTGTTCCCTACTCTTAAAAACTGATATTCTCTAGAGTTCCTTGGTGCACTCCCTTGTCCTTCCCAGTCCTGCTGTCTGTCACCTCTTCCATTTACCTATCCCTTACCCTCTCTCCTAAGTCATCTTGGTAATATCCGTGGTTTCATTTTCCTTTAACTACTTATGAATTCCTTCTCACCGCATCAGTCTCTTTGCTCTAAACTTGCATTTTTAATGGCCTATAGACCACTTCCCCTGGATGACCCTGAGTCTCAAACTCATGATTCTCAATCCAGCTTTGGTATCTTGCCCCTGATCACACACCCTCTATACTTTATCTATACTTTAGACCTGTGGGGACCCAAGTCAAGACCTCGAGAATCTTTTTTACTTTCAATCTATTACCAAGACAATATTGTTCTTAAGTGTCCTTATTTTTCCACTCTCTGCTCTTTTCATTACAATCAAACTTTCCTGACTTCTTACTCATAAAAGTTCTAAATATACAACTAATCACTCCGCTTTCTATTTTATCAGCATAAAATTCAAAATAGTTCAAGTTCATTGCACAGAATATAGATCTTTTATTATTTTTATTCCCTCCCCACCTTTCTTTCTAGTCTAGTCTGCTAAATCTCCATACATGGCCTTTACTCCTGCAGTACTGAGATCCTTTGTGCAACTGCTCATTGTGTACCTATTCTCCCTGTAAACCCCTTGCCCATGATGGAGTTGCCGGCTAGGTCTAATATGTCAACACTTAAAAAATAGGATACCTCTTCTGCCTAGGTCAGGTGCCCCTCCTCTGTAATCCCTTCACACACTGTGCAGCTGCCTCTGATTACACCAGTTTCTCACTTCATGGTGACCATTCACTTTTTGTTATAAATCTGTGTATTCTCCATAGAGTGGGATGTCCTTGAAGATAGCATGTACATCCTCCTGTCCCTAGCAGCAAGCACGGCAGCTGGTCCTTGAAATGGGCTTGAGGAATGTTTCTTAGATTAAGGAATGTTGATTCATTTCATGGCCTTGTTCTCAAATAGTATTAGGAGAAATTATTTTTCAATTCATAACTTTCATGAGTGGTATTTTTATGAGTAACCAAATGCCCCAGACTTTATCAGCTTCAAAAGCCACTCTTCCCTTTAATGCCCAACAGGAATCTGAGCCTCTCTCTAATTTGCCTTACAGGGGTTGCCGTATTTGTTTTATTTCTTATCCCAAAGAACTTCTCAGGCAGTGTCCCTTCTTGGTGGTGGCTGGCTTTCTTAGCATTGGCTGACTTCAGACCACTGTTTTGCCTCTATGCTGGTCACTTCTTAACTGTCCTGAGACCAACTTTGGTTTGTTTGGCTAATTTGTTTTTTTTCTGTACTGTGATTTCCTAAGGTGATGGGAGGGTGTGCAGAACCTAAGGATTTAAGGACTTGAAAATAGCTGCTAGCTACGGTTGTTCTTCCAGTCTATGGTTTCAGGCCCTCCAGGATCATCTAGAATCCCATTTCGCAAATTACTCTTCCTAGTCTCTGATCTAGGGGGGGAGTATTATCATAATTTAGTTAATGGTACCTCTGTATTCAGAATATTTGATTTTTAATTCTAACTCTACCACATACTAACTATGGACCCTTCATCACGTTACTTAACCTCTTTATTAAAAAGTTTCCTCCTTTTTAAATTAAGGATAATAATAGTGCCTACCACATAGGGTTGACAAGATTTAATACTTGTAAAGTAGTTATAATAGTACCTAGAACATAAAAGGAACTCAGTAAGTGTTAGCTATTATCTTTTCTTTTTTTTTCATAGTCAGCCTAGCTTCCTCTAATAGGTGTTTCTTCCTGGTATCCAAAACCCATTTTGGGGGGTTCTCTGAGAGAGTATATTCTCCATCTTATTCCACTCTCTCAAGTTTTCTTCATTCTGCCGTAGTAATCTTTTCAAAGAACAGTTAAAAATGGAACTATCACATTTTTCAGGAGATATCAGTCCCTCCTCTACACAGGTATGTGGCATTACTTTTTGATTCCAAAAAGATACCAGATTCTCTAGTCTACAGACCCACAGTGCCAAAGCTTGGATTATTAGGGACATGACAGCATTCGTGGTACTTCAGTATGACAGCCCAAGTTAGACTTCTATCCAGTCTCGTTCCCTTCAGCATACTTACCTGGACACAAGGCACATCTCGGCTTTACCTTCTTGCTGTCATCTGGACTGACATCCCAGTAACTTTTGAGCAGACACATAGAAAACAGGCACATGGATATATATACATTATAAAAACAAACTAATTCTCAGAAAGAAACTGCAGTTTAATCTATATTTTGCTAAGATTATTTTTTTCTCCTGTGGATCCTCAGAGAACTATCTCCAACTATGGTGAAAACAAGCTCCTGTGTGATTATGCATCACAGTTTTGTAACATTGTCTTCATCTTTTCTATTCCCGAAGAGAATCTTTCTTTCCTTTACATTGATTAAATAAAAAGAACTTTAAATCAGTGGCTTTCAAATGTTCTTGATGACAATCTACTGTGATCCACACTAAACAATACATATGTATGTATTTACAAATAACCAACACAGATTTTTGACCAAGTTATACATAATACAGTGAATATACAGTAAAAAGCAATACAGTTTGATATTTCCTATTTTATTCCAGTATATTTGATTTCGTTTTTTAAAATGAATCATTAAATTGTTTTCAAAGCCCACAAATGTATCTCTTTTAAAACACTGTATAGAAGTATTTCTCAAACTTAATTGTTGATAAGAATTAATGAAATATCATATCCTGATATGATATTCGTATCAGGCAAAATACTCTTTAAGACAAAATTATTACTAGAGATAAAGGACATTTTATAATAATGGATGTGTTAATCCATCAAGAATACATAACAATTATATGTATCTAAAACAAAGCTTCAAAATTCATAAAGCAAAAACTGATAGAAGAAAAGAATGAAATAGTTCAATAAATAATAGTCGAAGACTGCAATACCCACTTACAATAATGGATAGAACAACCTAGCAGAATATCAAAAAGGGAATAAAAGCCCTGAGCAACACTATAAGCCAAAATAGACAAAACAGACATGTATAGAACACTCTACCCAACAACAGCAGATATACATTCTTCTCAAGTGTACATAGGATATTCTTCAGGATAGACCTACTAGTTAAGCCATAAAACAAGTCTCAGTAAATTTAAAACAACTGAAATTATACACCACCATAAAATAAAATTAGAAATCAATAATAATAGAAAATTTGGAAATCACAAATATGAGGAAAATAAATGGCATATTCCTAAATAATCAGAGGGGGAAAAATCACAAGAAAAATTAGAAAATACTTTGAGATGAATAAAACAAAAACAATATACCAAAGCTTATGGGATGCAGCTAAAATAGTACCTAGAAGGAAATTTATAGGTGTAAACATATGCATTACAAAAGAAATTGTCTCAAATCAGTAACCTAACTTTCACCTTTGAAATAAACCACACCCAAAGCAAGCAGGAGAAAATTAATATTAATGGTTAAAGCAGAGGTAAATGAAATAGAGAAAATAAAAACAATAGACAAAACTCAGTAAAACCAAAAGGTGGTTCTTTGAAGAGGTAACAATATTGAGAAAAGCCAGACTGACCAAGAAAAAAATAAACAAATTATTAAAATCAGAAGTGAAAAGGGAAACATTACTAACAACTTTACAGAAATTAAAGAGTATTGTAAGGGAGTACAATGAACAATTATATGCCAAAAATTAGAAATCCTAAGTAAAATGGACAGATTCCTAGAAAGAAACAAACAACTGAAACTGACTCAAGAGGCAATGGAAAACCAGAGTGGATATATATAACAAAGAGACTGAATTAATAATTTAATATTTCCAACGACGTAGAGCCAAGGCCCAGATGGCTTCCTTAGTGAATTCTACCAAGTGCTCAATGAAGATTTTAATATCAATCCTTTACAAACTCTTCCAAAAAAAAAAAAGGAAAAATGGTGAACATTTCCCCACTCACTCTATATGAAGCCAGTATTACCCTATTAGCAAAATCAGACAAAGACATCACAAAAAATGAAAACTACAGACCAATATCCCTTATAAATATAGATGTAAAATGCTCAACAAATACTAGTAAACCAAATGCTGCAACATATAATAAGTACTATACACCATAACCAAGTAGGGTTTATCTCAAGAATGAAAGATTGGTTTGTCATACAAAAATTAGTTGATATAAAGTGAAGTAAGTCAAGATGGAAAAGGACAAGAACTGTATGATTTCACTCATATATGGGATATAAGAAAGCAACAAATGAACAAACAAAACAAACTCAACTACACAAACAACATTTTGGTGGGTACCAGAGGGGAAGGGGAAAGAAAGTGGAGGTAGGATGAAGAGGATAAAGGGTGTCATATAGGTTGGTGGAAGAAGACTAGACTATGGGTAGTGGGCACACAATGGAATATATAGGTGATGTATTATAAAGTTATATACCTGAAACATGTTAATAAACAATGTTGCCCCAATAAATTGATTTTTTAATTGATGTATATACCATATAATAGAATATAAGACAGAAATTACATGATCACATCAATGGATAGAGAAAAGTCATTTGATCAAATGAAGCATTCTTTATAATAAATACACTCAACAAGCTAGAAATGAGAGGGAATTTCCTCAGCCTGATAAAAAGCCACAGCTAACATCATACTTAATAAAAACTGAAAGCATCCACCTAAAATGAAAAACAAGAGAGGATGTCCTCTCTGGCACTTTTATTCAACATTGTACTAGAGGTTCTAGTCAGGGTAATTAGGTAAGGAAAAATAAATAAAAGTTATTTAAATTGGAAAAACAAGCAAAACTATCTCTATCTGCAGATGAGATGATCTTATATAGAAAGCCCTAAGGGATACACACATATACACACATAGTTAGCATTAATAAGTGAGTTCAGCAGTGTAGTAGGGTACAATATTAATATACGAAAATCCAATGGTATATATATATACACACCAGCATTGAACAATTCAAAAGAAAGTAATAGTACAATTCTACATATAATAAAATCAAAAAGAATAAAATACTTAGCGTAAATGTAATAAAAGAAGTGTAAAAGCTTGTATGCTGAAAACAAACTATTGTTGAAAGGAATTAAAGAAGACTTAAATAAATGGAAAGATATCCCATAGATTTGAAAAGTAAATATTGGCAATACCCCCAAATTGGTCTGCAGTTTTGACACAATTATTAATTTCCCAGCAGGCTTTTTATGAAAAAAAAAAAAAAAAATTGGCAAGCTACTCTTCAAATATGTATGGGAATGCAAAGGACTCAGAATAGCCCAAACAATCTTGGGGAGGGGGTAAAATTTGAAGGGTTCATACTTCCCAATTTCCAAACTTACTACAAAGCTACAGTAGCCAAAACCATACAGTACTCTCTTTTCTTAGCACTGCCTAAGGAGGTGGCAGCCATCTCCTATTCTGTGTCATGGCCGCCCTCAGAACCTTGTGAAGCCCAAGATCATCAAAAAGAGGACCAAGAAGTTTATCTGGTACCAGTCAGGCCAATATGTCAAAATTAAGAGTAACTGGAGGAATCTCAGAAACATTGACAATAGGGTGTATAGAAAATTCCAGGGCCATGACTTAATGCCCAACATTGGTTATAGGAGTGACAAGAAAACAAAGGACATGCTGCTCAGTGGATTTTGGATGTTCCTGGTCCAAAATGTCAGGGAGCTTGAAGTGCTGCTGATGTGCAACAAATCTTACTGTGCTGAGATTGGTCACATCTCCTCAAAGAACCATAAAGCCATTGTGGAACGAGCAGCCCAGCTGGCCACCAGAGTTAGCAATCCCAATGCCAGGCTGCGCAGCAAAAAAACTGAATAGCTTGTGTGTACATTGGGTTTCTGTTAATAAAACCACAAAATTCTGCCAAAAAAAAGAAAAAAGAAAAAAAGGCCGTATAGTACTGGCATTAGGACTGACATGTAGATCAATAGGATAGAATTCAAAGGCCAGAAATAAACCCAAATGTCTATGACCAATTAAGTTTTGACAAAGGTGCTAAAACAATTCATTAGGGAGAGAATAGTCTTTTAAAAAAATAGTACTGAGATAACTGTATTCAAAAGAATGAGTTTCAACACATATTACTGTATACAAAAATAAACTAAAAATGGGTCAAAACCTGCATGTGAGAGCGATAACTGTAAAATTTACAGAATAAAATATAGGTATAAGTATAACCTTAAATGAAGCAGCGATTTCTTAGATATGAGACCTACAGCACAATCAAACAAAGAAAAATAGATAAATTGAACTTAATAAAAATTAAAAACTCTTGTGTCAAAGAATGCTACAAAGAAAATAAAGAATCAACTGAATGAGAATATATTTGCAAATTATCTGGCAAGAAATTTTTATCCTAAGTATATAAACAGCACTTACAATGCAACAAGAAAAAGACAAATGATCCAGTTTTAAAGTGGACTAAGGATTTGAATAGACATTTCTTCAGAGAAGATACACAAATGTCCAAAAGTACATGAAATGATGCTCAACATCATTAGTCATCAGGAAAATGCAAATTCAAACCATAATAAAATACCACTTTGCACTTAGTAAAGTAACTAAAATAAAAGACAATAACAAGTATTGGTGAGGATGTGGAGAAATTAGAACCTTTATACACTTCTGGTGGGAGTATAAAATGGTGAAGCCGCTTTGGAAAATAGTTTGGCAAATCTGCAGAAAGTTGAACATGGAATTAACTATATGCCCCAGTCAATTCCACTCCTAGATGTATACTTAAGAAAATTGAAAATATATATGCACACCAGTGTTCACTGCAGTGTTATTTATAATAGCCAGAAAATAATAATCCAAATGTCCATCAACTGATTAATGGGCACATAAAATGTGATACATTCATACAATGGAATATTAGTTGGCCATAATAAGGGATGAAGTACTAATACATGCTATGACATGGATGAATCTTGAAAACATGCTAAGTGAAAGAAACCAGACATAAAGGCTTCATATTATATGATTTCACTTATTTAGGCAAATCTGTAGAGACATTTCTTTCCAGGGGCTGGAGAGGGGAGATGGGGAATGAGTGCTAATGGGTATGGGGGATGAAACTGTTCTGAAATTGGATAGCAGTCATTAAAAGCATTCCTTTGAAGTTAAGTAGACCTTACTACTTTTGTGACCTTAAACAATAATAATAAACAACAAAAATTTACAGTGCTAATTATGTGTTAACCTTGTGCTAATTCTACTACAACCTAATGAAGTGGGTATATTATATTTTTAGAGGAGGAACCTAATGCATAGAGAACATGTTAACTTGATGTTCCAAACCTTATTTCTTCACCTCTGAAATAGGAATAATTATCTCATAAAGTTTAAGAAGACTAAATGAGTTGATATGTGATACTGTTAGTACATTGTAGATACATTGTTGATACACTCAGAATTGGAACATCTTGTTATTTTTAAGCGGATGCCATGTGCTCTATATCATCTTCATGTAAAAAGTCATGCTAACTTCATGTAAAAAAATCTGGTTTCTTTCACTTAGCATATTGTAGTATTAATAATGTATAACACTCTTTTTTTGAACACAGGACCCCCTGGAGCAGCTGTCCTTCCATCTGCAGGATACCCAGGAGGCTTGCCTATGGGATACTATAGTCCACGGCAGCCCAGTACCTTTCCCTTGTGCCAGCCAACTGGTGGTACCCATCCTATCCAGTACCAGCCTGGCAAATACCCAGTGCCAAATCAATCTGCTCCAATAACATGGATGCCAGGACCAATTTTTATGCCAAACTGCCCTCCTGGTCTGGAATACTTAACCCAGGTACTCCACACAAATCCAATTCATATTTTCTAGTGAAGTGTGACTGAGGATCCAAAAAGAGACAAAAAGCTGGATTGAGTGGATAAAGTGATGGGTCAGTGATGACAGGTGTCTAGTTTATGAGACTATAGGAGTGATGGTGCTAATTTCAGAAATGTGAAGGGAGGCCAAAGAGTATAGGCATGTTTTTGGTGAGATGAGTATAGTTTTCGTAAAGGACGTATGTTGAATTTTAAGACATTTATGATGTCCTATTGAAGGCAGTTTAAAAAATAGGAATGTGAATGTAAGAAAAACTATGAAAGATGCTAATTGGAGTACCATTTGCTTAAAAGTAGAATTAACATCAAGAAAAGTAACATAAAAAAAGAATAGAACAATGGATGGTGAGCAAATTACTGAGTGCCTTAGCCCATGGCCCTTTCTCACCACCTATAGCTTTTATCATCCATGCCTGTCAACCCCCAAAACATGTAATGTAAATAAAAATAGGAGACCTACTAAGTATATTGCTCCAGACCAAGTTCCAGAGAACCCCTTGCTACAATATAGAATAAATTGAGAAAAATTTTTAACATTTAAATGAATTTATATCAATATAGACATTCTGGAGCTCTCAGAACACCCAGATCAGAAACTGGGACATTATGCCAAGTTGATATACCAAATGGTATTGTTTAAAAACTCATATCAGAAACTCAGGAAGATTGCTTAATGAAAAGAAGATAAAGCTAGTATTGGAAATACTCGAAAGAGGAAGTGTTGAAATACATTACAATAGGTACTTGCCAATATATGTGTCTTCAATATAGTCAACCAAGTATTCCTTGGAGTTGACATGTTTCTCTTTTCGATTTTATGTACTGATAGAGACCCTATTAATCTGCACTGAAAACCATTGATACAATGTTACAGTGTTCATATTTGAAAGTCGATACAGTTGGATCAGGAAAATCTGGATTTTACATGAGCCCAAAATTTTGTTTTAGTGAAATAGTAACAAAATGTAATGCTAGTCATTCATGTAAAGTGCTCAAGTAAACTATATTATTTTAGAAGCTTATAAAATCTTTATATGTTAACGAAGTTTAGAAACTTTTTTATACTCAATGATAAATAACAAATTGTTTTGGGAAACCCAAGATCTTGAGTCATTTTTTTTTTTAGTGAATAGCTTTAATATTATTCATTTAAATGTTAAAAATTTTCCTCAATTTCTTCTATTACTCTGACAGAAGTTACTTTAACATATTTCATGAATTCTTTCCCTTTCAGGAATATTTTGAGTTTAAAAAAGTGAAAAAGAAACAAAACAGGTTTGGAGCCTGACAAACCTGGTTTTTAATCCTAAACTCTACTCCTCCCTCAGTCTACCACCTTGAATAAGGTTTGTAATGTGCCTAATATTTTTGGCACACAGGGCCCATCCAATGGATGCTAATTATGTGGATGTTATTAGCTGGAACACCTTGTATGTGAGCAAGAGACACAGAGCCAGTCATATCCTTTATCATCTTCTTTATTCTAGTTTTTTTGTAATCTCATGTGCAGATTACATGAATCTTTGTCAGGACTGTCATGATTCTGTAATATCCAAAGTTGTAAGATTTTATTATTTATAGAGTATTGGCTTGGCCAGTAACTCCACTAGTTAGAGAGTTGCTCCTTAACAGCCATAATATTAGTGGGCAAACTTCTACATAAAAGTGCATTATTTCTTTAGAATGTTTTGCTTAGCAATGAATTCTTTTACCAAGCAGGGAATATTTTTACTTCTGAGTTCTAGATTTTAACAGTCTCGATTTTTTTTTTTTTAGTGGCCACTTTTGATATTTTTTAAGACTTGTTTAGACTCCCTCACCTGATTGTGTTTTCATACAAGAAAAAGGTTTTAATGAAGGAGTGTGTACTCTTGGTATCCTACTGTAAGCAATCAAATCACAAAACATTCATGTGTAGTTATTTGAAATTTTATCATCATATTTGTGTGTTTTTCGTTAATTAATGTATTCAACAAATATTTGGCGAAATATAGCATTTCAGGCATCGTTCCAGGCTCAGGAGTTTTTTTCTCTTCTGCTTGAACGTTCTCAAGTATAGCAGATAATGGGTCCATTAAACTGTCTCTCTTTTGAGTGATTCCTAAATAAAGTTAAGGTAGAAGTTTATTTAATGATATTCTCAACCTCCCTTTTCAAGGTATCCCATCTCAGAAAGTTTCCTCTCCTTTGTCTGAGTCCTATTCACATGCTTCCTGCCCTCTCAAACCCTCCCTTTATTGAAGGGTGCACCTAGGGAAGGCCTTGGCCTTTAGTAGCTTAAGTGAGTAAAAGTCAGTATGTTAATCTCTTAGAAGTGCCTGGCAAATAATATAAAATTGGACACTGGCTGATTCACTTCCCCTAAGCCACTCAGAAAATTGCTTTATGACAGTGTTAATTTGTCTTGAAATTCCTGAGCAACTCTAGCCTCTGGGTGACATGTCAGAGACCAGTAAGTAGGGACTAAGTATAAATAACGTGTTAACCCAGCTTCTTCTAGATGCTGTTACTAGATGATTTTCTGATATTTTAGATAAATGTTTCAATCTTTTACAGTAGAACTATGGGAAAGTGTTTTCCTGTCCAGACATCTCTACTAATAACCATCTAGTCAGGTGCAGATAGGCTAATTGCACTTGATTTCAAATTGGTATTTTTGGTAAAATAAAAAAAAAATTATATTCCATTCAATTTCAAAAGGATATTTTGGTTTCTGTTGATACATTTTAATACCTAGCTCATCAGTTTCTTTTCTAATGGTGATTTGATTTAATTCTGTCATTTTTATCTCTAATTGCTTTGTTTTCTCCCAACAGTTGGACAACATACACGTTCTTCAGCATTTTGAACCCCTGGAAAGTATGTATAATTCCCAGCAGTATTCAGCAGTATTTGTATCAGGTGGAAATTCGCATTATCCAATATCTAGTTCCTTATTTATATTGATCACTTTTTAGTGATTCGGGAAAAAACAGGATATCCTCTTTTAAGAAAGTTAAAAAAGGGAATTATTTTATATAATTTTACCTATTTATACATTATATATAAGTTCTTAGATTTGAAAAGGATTTATATTTTTTCTTGTCAGCCATCCTACCTTTCGTCCATCCCAACTGCTCTGTATTAACTTCTTGTGGTTGAGAAAAAGGAGCCAAAGGTCGAAATTAGTTACCCAGGGGCACCAAAGTCGTCAAATCAGTGACAGAGATGGAAACAGAATCCAAATCTGCTGAGCTCTAGTCCAACTCCCTGTTTTGGAAGTAAGAAAAGAAATCAGTTTTTCAAAAGTTATTTTGCTTTAGGCCCTTAAAAGGACTTTATTATAGGTGCCATACAATATTATATTAGTTGCTAGTATCCAGCATAGTTATTTGACATTTATATTCCCTAGAGTGTGCTCACCTGAATGACTAGTAACCATCTGTCACCATAAAAAGTTATTACAATAATATTGACTATTTTTCCTAAGTTGTACATTACAACCCCATGACTTTTTTTGTTTTTAATAACTGGAGTTTTGTATCTCTTATTCCCCTTCTCAAGGCCCATTTTAACTACTTCTAATTTAAGATGGCTTTCTCATTTTATTTTTTAGTGATGACACATTTTGAAACTAATAATAAGTATGATATTAAAAACAACTTGGACCAGATGGTTTACATTGTAACTGAAGACACAGACAACTTTACCAGGAATGCTTATCGGACACTAAGGCCCTTCGTCCTCCGGGTCACTGACTATATGGGCCGAGAAATAATGACAATGCAGAGGCCTTTCAGATGCACCTGCTGTTGCTTCTGTTGTCCCTCCACCAGGCAAGAGGTCAGAGAATGGAAGTTTTCATTGTTTCTTCCTGATCCAACTCCACAGCATGGTTGTGCTCTTTCCAAAACTATACAGGAGAGGATTTTCACTGGCTCTGCCAGTCAGAAAGAAAGAAGATAGTGAGGAGGAAGGAAGCCAAACTGTCTCACCTAAGGAAAATTATAAAGGACTTTTCTCTTGTGGGTTCATGCTCTCCAGTGCTAATTGATTGGTCAAGCACAAGTTAGTTATTCACTGACCAGAATTCTATCAGTTGTATACTAAATTAAAAATTTATCTATCACCTAGAATAGTAGTCACATTTATCTAAGTGTCCCCAGATAAAGTATGTTAAATTTTAAAATATAAAATTTTAAAATATAAAATGTTAGAATTGTAAGGGACTTTACTTTTACTCTACCCATCACCATCTACACCTTGCTATATAGATAAAGAAAAAAAATTAAATGCCTGATGATGGTGTTACATGGTAGGTGACAGTGCTAGAACTGGAAGGCAGATGTTCTGAGTTACAATTTGGTTACTCTTCTACAACCTGTGCAGCTCTAGGAAAGCAGCTTTAGAGAGAGGTCAAAGAGAATTTGAATTTTAGACATGCCACCTACTTACATTTGTATAATTTACTTAACCTCTTTGAGCCTCAGTGTTATATATAAACTGGGCAGAATAATGCTCTTTTGGGTTACTGGGATATTTAAATGATGAGTACCAGCATTTACAATAGTAATTTACAGCCCTCTCTGTGCCTTAATATATTCTCTGTAAAATGGAGATATTAATAGTACCTGTTTCATGGGATGATTATTTTGAGGATTAAGTGGTAAGTAAATGTGAACTGCTATGTATATCTGGCAAATGGTGTAGTGCTCAATGGATATTGCCTGGATGCGTGTGTGTGTGTGTGTGTGTGTGTGTGTGTGTGTGTGTCTCCTTATATTGGAGGTGAATTTCCACCTCTTATCCTCGATTCTTTTGTATAGTAAGCATTTTTTTTTTCATATTTATGACTTTGGCTTTGCAAATCAAAGCCTCTAAGAGCAGCCTTCAAGGTTATGGGAAGCCAGGATTGAGTAAAGCAAATCAATATTACAGCTTTAGGCCATATATGGAACTTTTGTCCCACAACATTATCTTGATATCTTTCTGATTTTCCAGTTTTACTTATATTCATGTGTATGTGTTTAGTTCTATCTACTATGTAGATTCCTGTATTCACCGCTATAATGCAAATATCAAATAGTTCTAACACCATAAAAAAAAAAAAAAACCTTTATAACCACATCTACCTCTCTTTCTTTTTTTATCCCTAACCCTTTATAAACAATAATCTGTTCTCCATCCACATAATTTTGTCATTTCAAGAATGTTACATAAACAGAATCATATAGTATGGAAACTTTTAGGACTGGCTATTTTCAATCAGTGTAATTATCTAAGATTCATATAAATGGTGACATGTATTAACAATTCATTCCTTTTCATGGCTAAATGATATGAATTCTTTTAAAAATTTATTTGTATGCAGTTTTGATTTTTATCTCAACCTTAAATTTATAGGAGATCTCAGTCCTAGGGAGGTATCAAATTTATGTTTGTATTTTTGTGATTGTATATTTGTGAACAGTAATAACTGTTTTTAAATAATTTTTATTTTTAAATTACAATTGACATACAATTTTATATTAGTTTCAGGTGTACAATGTAGTGATTAGTCATTTGTATAACTTATAAAGTTATAACACCGATAAATCTAGTATCCATCTGATACCTTACATAGTTATCACAATATTATTGTCTATATTCCTTATGCGATACTTAACATCCCCATGACCATTTTGTAACTACCAATTTGGACTTCTTAATCCCTTCCCTTTGTTCACCCATCTGTCCAACACCCTCGCATCTGGCAACCCTCAAAATGTTCTCTGTATCTGTGAGTTTGTTTCTGTTCTGCTCATTTATTTTTTTCTTTAAATTCCACGTATAGTGAAATCACATGGCGTTTGTCTTTCTATAACTTACTCCAATTAGCATAAACCCTCTAGGCCCATCCATGTTGTTGCAGATGACAAGATTTTATTATTTTTTTATGGCTGAGTAATATTTTGTTTTATATATGTACCACCTCTTCTTTATCTATTCCTCCATTGATGGACACCCAGGTTGCTTCCATATCTTGGCTATTGTAAATAATGCTGCAATGAGTGTATGGATGCACATGTCTCTTTGAAGTAATGTTTTGGGTTTCTTAGGCTAAATACCCAGAAGTGGGATTAGTGGGTCTTGTTTTGTCTCTTGCTATAGGCTTTGTTTTAAAGTCTATTTTGTTTGGTATAAATATTGCTACCCCAGCAGTTATTTTTGTTTGTTTGTTTCCATTTTCATGAAATATTTTTTTATCCCTTTACTTTCAGTCTGTGTGTGTCTTTCAACATAAAGTAAGTCTCTTGTGGGCAACATATGTAAAGGTTTTGTTTTCTTATTTATTCAGATACTCTGTCTTTTCATTGGAGCATTTAATCCATTTATACTTAAAGTAATTTTTGATAGATGTGTAGTTGTTGCCATTTTATTATTCATATTTTTTATCCTTTTTTTTTCTTTTTTCTTAAAGAAGTTTCTTTCACATTTCTTGTGACACTGGCTTGATAGTGATAAACCTCTTTAGCTTTTTCTTGTTTAGGAAGCTCTTTATCTGTCCTTCAATCTAAATGAAAGCTTTTCTGGGTAGAGTAATCTTGGTTGTAATCTTGCTTTTTATCACTTTGAATATTTCCTGCCAATCCCTTCTGACCTTCAGAGCTTCTGTTGAGAAATCAACTGAGAGTCTTATAGAACTCCCTTCTAGTTAACTAATTACTTTTCTCTTGCTGCTTTTAAGATTCTCTCTTTGTCATTCACCTTTGGATTTTAATTCTGATGGGTTTTGGTGTGGGCCTCTTTGAATTTATTTAAGACTCTCTGTGCTTTCTGGGCTTGTATGTCTATTTCCTTCTCCAAATTAGAGAAGTTTCCATCATTATTTATTCAAATAGGTTTCCATTTTCTTGCTCTCTTTTCCTTTTCCTTCTGATACCCATATAATGTGAATGTTGGTACATTTGACTCAGAGGACCCTTAAACTATTCTCATTTTTTGGATTTCTTTTTCTTGTTGCTGTTCTCATTAGGCATTTTCTGCTACCTTGTCTTCTAAATCACTGATTTGATTCTCTGCTTCATCTGTTAATTCCTCCTAAGGGATCTTTCATTTCAGTTATTGTAATTCTTCATTCGTTCTAGTTCTTATTTCTGTTTCCTATCTCCACTTTTAAAATTTTCTATCTTTTTGTTGAAGTTCTCATTGAATTCATCTACTCTTATTTTAAATTCATTGAGCATCCTTCTAACCAGTATTTTGAACTCTGCATCTGGTAGATTGCTTGTCTCTATTTTATTTAGTTCTTTTTCTGGAGCTTTGTTCTGTTCTTTCTTTGGAACATGTTTCTTTGTCTCCTCATTTTGGCTGCCTTCCTGTGTTTGTCTCTATGTATTAGGTAGGGCTGCTATGTCTCCCAGTCTTGGTAGAGTGTCCTTATGTTGTAGATGTCTGATGGGGCCCAGTGGTTCAGTCTCCCTGGTCACCTGAGCCAGGTGCAATCTCTGGTGTGGATTGTGTGTACCCTTCTGTTATAGTTGAGCCTTGGTTGCTATTTGCACGTCATTAGAAGGGATTGACCCTCAGGCCAGTTGGTTGTGAGGACTGGCCATGGCTACAGTGAAGATGCTGCTGTGCATACGCTGACCCTACAGAGCAAGATTCACTTTAGCAGGCCTTTGGTGTCTGCCCAGTATGCCCTTTGGATGTGTCATCCTTTGAGGCTGCAGAGTGGTGCTCCAATCCTGTCTGAAGCCAACTACCAGGTGTGCCAGCCCCTAGACCTCCTGGAAGAGGCCCTGCCACAGGCAAAGTTTATCCAAGTTTAGCCACAGCCTGTGCCCTGTCCAGGACCACCTGGCTTGAGCTATAAAGCAATCCAGATGGTTGTCACCCTACTGGGCTTGAATGCTTTGAGAGGACAACTGCGAACTAAGGCTGGCTGCCTCTAGTGCCAGGCTTAGGCCTGCTTAGCAAGAGGTATGGGGTATGCCAAGGCCAGATCTGCTTATTTGAGTTTTGTTAAAGTGTGAGAAATTTTAGGAAAATCCACAGCATAATCCAAGACTGGCCATCATGGAGAAGCCACTGGAAGGGGCTTGAGTGGGCCTGCATGTTGGGTGGGTAGGGTCTCAGGGAATCACCAGGGCCAGGTGACCAGTATTAGCCAGGTTGATGGGGACTGAGATATGGAGGCAAGCCCAGAGAGAGGAGGGCTCAACAAAAGAACAATGACTTCTGCCAGCACTTCTGTCTGTGAGAACACTGCTCCTCCAGCCTTTGCCCTGAAACCAGATAGTTTATTTCCTCCCAGTATGTTCCTAGTGTCTTTCCAGCTGCTGTCCCAGCTCTGGAGCTCAGAGCAAGTGAGTCCGTCAGCGGGTATTTCATGTGTGGACCCTTTAAGAGAAACTCCTGGGACTGCAGCAACCCTCTGTCTCAGCCACAAACTTCGCTGGTTTTCACAGCAAGGAGTCGTGGAGACTTCCCAACACTGGAACCCTAGGCTGGGCACCCTGTTTTGGTGCTGGGACCCTTTGCCTTTTCAGGGGAATCTCTGCAGCTGAGATATCCCTCCTGATTTTTATCAGCCACATGCCAGTGTGGGACCAGCCTTATATGTGTCTCTGCCTCTTCTACCAGTCTTGAAGTGACAATTTCTGTATGTCCTTAGTTGTAGGACTTTTATTGAGCTAGACTTTAAGTGATTCTCATGATGATTGTTCTTTAGTTTAATTGTAATTTTTATGTGCTCGTGGGAGAATACAAGCACAAAATTTACCTACTTTTCCATCTTGACCAGAAATCTGAACAATAATATCTTGATTTGACAATTCATGAAGCTGTGTAGTCTTGCCCCTGAACAAACCTATGGGACTCAAAATTTTTAAGAAAGTGTGTGTGACACAGAAAAATTGCCAGTAGAACTTTTCTTTGGTCTTTTACCAAATAATTTAATTTTGTGACTTTTATTATTATTTAATAATAATATGTTTATAAAGATCTTAGTTCTTCACAAAGGAATATTATAAAGATAATTAGCTAAAAGAGAGGAGAGGGCAGTATTTTAAAACTCTTTTAAAATGGCTCTATATACCCATAACGTCCTGTTGTTTTCCTAATATACAGTTTTCAGAATGCCTCTTTTTTTTGTTTTCTATTATAATTTTCATGTTCGAGATTTAAATTTAAGAAGTTAGCTTGTTACTGTTTTGCATACTGTGCCAGAAGACTTGAGACACCTATATTAGAGACAAAGATCTTCATTACAACGCAGAAAGCGGTAGGAGCATTAGCATATTTGTTTAGGTACTCTTGTTCCCCAGTTCTATATGGTTAATTCAAAGAATCCCAGGCAGATACTACATATACATACAGCTGAGAAACACTGAGCTCGGAGAACTGGCCATTATATAATAAATAGTAATTTTGTCCCTAAGAGAAGCATGACATTATCTGTCAAGACTGTTCACTGAAATACAAGTCTAAGAAATAGCCCAAGTAAAGTGGAAGGCTTTCCCAGTAATAATTTCCCCAGTCCTTAAACAAATTAAGAACATATCTAAGTTGTGTGTATTTGTATATGTATGTAGGTAGCATCCTCTTCTCTGTCACTGCTTTATTTGTAGCTGGAGGTACAGTGTCCTCCTGGTGTCACCATTGGCTTTGTAATGGAACACTGGAACCTGTGCAGAGCTGTTTATAGCATTCAAAATGAGAAGAAAGAAAATGTGATGCGAGTGCGTGGGCCGTGTTCAACCTATGGCTGTGGTTCAGATTCCGTTTTTGAGGTAAACAAACTTAAAAATAATGCTTTTACTATTTTTTTTTTTTTTTGCTATATGTATTAACAGACCTCAGAATGATTTTGTTTTAGTTATTTTTTCATGTGAATGAATATAGTAGTATAATGAAAGAGTTAACTGGTTGACATCAAATGATTTTTCAAATTATTGATAGTGGATTGCTTAATATTTTCCAAAATATGAGCTCCTTCTTTATGATTTCAATGTTTGATAAAGATAAGAGAAACTATTAAAACATTAAACCTGATAGTAAATAGCCTGACATAATCTAGTAAATAATATGACATTATTCATTTTATTCTTTCTTGTATTTAATTAACCATTTTTTTATTAAAGATTTCCAAAAATAGAAAATAGGTCCTACATAATGAACATCCTCATAATATCAGAGAACATGTAGACACTCCTGAAGTTCTGCAAATTGCTTATTTTCAGGATAGTAGTTTATCTGTGTTCTCAAGAAATATGACCACACTGATAAAACATGGATAAAACTCATAATAGTTTATAACATTTTCTCAGGAAAAAGAAAAACATCTTTTTGTTTTGCCTTTATCTTTGGATATAAAATGATTGCTTATAATCCTGTGCATCTGGCAAAGGAGATTTCTAGACATTTTTCCTGAGCTTCTTAGAGTCCTTTCTGACTGCTTGCAATTCAGCAAGGCTCATCATCTAAAATTGATCATTCGGGTATTTCCTGTGACACAGAAAAACTTTCCTTACATCACCATGACATCATTTTTTTAAAAGGCAATGTAAAGAGATGGAAAATGTAAATAAGACAAATTTCAGGGTCAGGATGTGTGGGATAATTCTGATCAACAAAAGATAGTATCCGAGTATTTTACTCTGGCAAGTGCCAGGGTTTCCCTTTTAGAAGCTGAAGTCTTTCAGGTTCTTGGCATAATTTAAGAAGACAGGGTGGGTTTGTTTGGCCTACAAAAACTTAATTGATTGTATGGAGTTTGTGAAGTGTACAGAACCATGCTTCACGGCTTTTGCTACTGTGGAAGATTACCTCCCAATCCCCAATTCCTCCCCTTTGCTACATGGAGAAGAACTTCAGATCAGTTTAAATCATACCTCTCTAATAACTCACTTGAGGATGAAGAAGGAGCACCAGCTTGAAAAGTATAAGATATACCCCTGCTCAGTTATTAATCGGTTGCAAGATAGTTAATCCTTCTTGGCCCTAATTTCCTATTTGAAATTATGTTATTACTATATTCATTTCCTGCTATATTTATGCTATCTCAGTGTAAGCTGCTTGTAAATAGGATAAAACATGTATTATATTTTTTTAGTTATCATGAAGTCAAATTCTTATCTTTCTAGGTCAAATCCCTTGATGGTGTATCCGACATAGGCAATATTATTAGGAAGTGGAATGGTTTGATGTCATCAATGGGTGATGCTGACCACTTTGACATTCACTTCCCTTTAGACCTGGATGTGAAGATGAAAGCCATGATTTTTGGAGCTTGCTTCCTCATTGTAAGTCTTTTGCTTTTTACTTATCCTGAGAGAATTATTCTTTCTGAGTAGTAGTAGTGTGGTATAGTAGAAAGGCAATAAGCTTTGAAACTAGATCAACTTCTGTATAAAGTGTTTAACACTTGCAAACCTCTGTAAATTGGAGATAAAAATATTTATATTTTTTCAGGGTTATGAATATTAACTATCATATGAATAAAAGGCCAGGAGAATGCATGGAAGATATTAGACATCCAATGGGTGTAATTGTCCTCATTGCATGTTATTATTTTCACTACTTAAAAATGCTTGTCTTGTGACTTCTTAATGGAATAAAATAATTCTAAAACTGATATTCTTTTTCTCTACCTTACTGACTCTCTGTTAGTGTACTCCTTGGTGTTGTACCACCCTTAGATTTATTAGGTGCAATTCCTTTGCTGTATTTCTGATTAATTAATGGTTAATATTCCTAAGCAAAACATATAAATAAAATTGATAATATTTACCCTAAAAATCTAATTAACATATTATAATTGGTACATTTAACATATTTAATATTATCAGTTGTTCCTCCTTTTAATAATAAAAATTTAGTTAATTAGTACTCCAAATGGAAAGTTTATTGGCTACCAACAATTTTAAGTTTGTAGTTGATGCTCTTGATAATAGGTTCACTTTATAAAGATTTATTATATTTATTCTTTTTTTTTTTTCAGTTCTTTTTAAATTTTATTGCATATATGAATCCCTGGGGGAATCTTGTTAAAATTAAAATTCTGATTGAGTTTAAGTCTTGTGGATTGGAGATGGGAGTGGACTGAGATTCTGTAGATTTATTCTTAACTGAAATAGGAGGGTCACCAGATAAGTTATACAGAATAATATTTTGTGCATTGCATTTAATTATCTACTTTTATACATATAACTCTCTCTCTCTCTCCATATATATTATATATATATATAATTATATATATATATTATATAATTATATATATATATATAATTACTTTTGCAATTTTAGGACTTCATGTATTTTGAAAGATCTCCACCACAACATTCGTCAAGATAAATGGACACAGCAAATCAACAATTATGGTAAAAAAAAAAAAATTAGAAAAGTCGAATTGGGCTTACAGTCAACCTTCAATTATTTGAAAATATATTTATCTGCTTCTGCAGATTATTTTTATTGGATGTTAGCTTGGACAGGTATGCTGAGAGATTAAGAATACTTATATGTGTTTCAGTTGAGTGTCTACTTGCCTACTTGGTAGATGAGGAGTTCATCCTGAAAAAGCTATGACTCATTAACCAAGTAAATATAGATACAATGAGCTTGAAAACATTTTAACATGAGATGAGGAAAATGAATCCCAGTGCTCTCACATTAATAGATAATGTCCATCAACATATCCTGTTACCGAAGACAAATTTAATTAAGATAAAAAGAATGATACTCTTTATATTTAAAAACAAAAGGGAGGCAGACTAATATTTTATTGGAAAGGAAAATTTCACCTCTGTACATATATCAAAGCTTCATTTTGTAAAATCGATAAAAGTTTCGATGGAAAACTTGATTGTATTAAAAAAAATTTTTTTTAATTATAAGGTATATATTTTCCATGCCTCTTCCTTCATTCACTAGCATAAACAATCAGGACCTGCCCTATATATGAAGACAAGGTCAGACCATCAGGAAAAGAGGTGACCAGGGACACAGCCAGTCTGGATCTGATAGCAACTTAGAGACATCAGTGCCCCTCTAAAAAGCTTGCATTTAATACATTTAACCTCACTTGGTAACAGATGCATTATATACAAAATATATTTGGCCCAATCTCTAAGATTGCTTATTGAACCTTTGTATCTTGTTTGATGTGACACAGAGGAGGTAACTGTTTTTTTTCTTTCAAGAAGACCCCTGATAATCACTGTGCTGTTTAATTGCAAGAGTTACAGTGTTTTATTTTTTAATTTTGAAATATGACAGTCTGTATAGCACTTCTTAAAAGCAAAAACTACAAATTCTGACACTGCTTAATATTGCTTTGCTGCTTTTTAAATAATAGATAAATCTGTATTTATGCAAAGAAAATAAAACAGTGAACGTGCATCTTATCTGGAATCTATAACTTATCAGTACAGATTGTATAGGATCAATGTAGTTTATGTTTAAATTGAACTTGTTTGTATTGGATCAATGTAGTTAAAGTATAAATTGTACTTGCTTATATTAACTAATAGCAGCAAGTGTTAGTGAATATACTCTGATAAATCCACTTGTTTCTGTTGCACTTTAGTTTCCTATCTGGATATGGATTGTGTTCTTTGAACACAGACAGTATATAGAATGGAATGTAGTCTTCTATTCCTTATTAAATAAAGAAAGCATGAGTATTCTTAGATTTGGATATTCTGAGATGAGGGCCTTCATAGTTCTTATTGGAATGAAAGAAAGGTGCCTCACTTTAATTACATTCATCTTTTATGGCAAAAAGTTGTTTTACTCAATTTCTTGTAGTGTTCATTTTTTATGCATGACTACTAGATTTTTAAAAAATATGTAAAAGTTACTGCTTTCTAAAATACTAATTACCTTATATTTAAAAATATAATTTCAGTCTTAAACATATATATTATTTCTTATAATAATACCTGACATTTTCTATAGAAAATCAGACAAATAGTATTTATAAAATTTATTTACATAAACTTTTCATTTTTACTTGCCTACATCTCATTCCAAGACCTACTGCTTAATACTAAGAAAAAGTCATTTTTAGCATTTGACATTTAAATGTGTTTAAAGTTTTTGTGATATTAACATGTCTCTTACAATTATTATTTCTTTAACAATAATCTGTCATATTTTTATACTACAGTTCATATTATATTTTCTATATTTCTTAATGGTATTTCATTATGTAAAATTGGTGAGATTGATTAAAAATAAGCTCTTCTCTGAAATTTGTGTACTTTCAAGCTTCATTGTATTGTTTTTGGCTTTTAAATAAATATAAAATGGCTTATAGTAAAATAATACTGTTTTATTTTTTGACTTGTGATTGAGTCTTTGCTATAGACTATGTTTATATTCCTCCCGAAGTTTATGAAATACCCTGATGTGATAGTATTTGGAAGTGGGGCCTTTGGGAGATGATAGCTTATGTGGGTGGCACCCTCATGAATGGGAACAGTGCCCTTATAATCTGCCAGCGCCTTTATCTTGGACCTTCCCACATCCAAAACTGTAAGAAAAGTTTGTTGTTTAAGCCATCTAGTCAATGGTATTTTTGTTACAGGAGCCCAAAAGGATTAAGACAGAAATTTATGCTGAGAAGGAAGGTGCTGCTTTAACAAGTACCTAAAAATGTGGAAGTGGCTTTGGAACTGGGTAATAGGTAGAGAATGGAAGAGTTTTGAAGTGTATTCTAGAAAAAGCCTAGATTGCCATGAACAGAATTTTAAATGATTCTGGTGAGAGCTCAGAGAGAAGAGAGGAGAGCTGTAGCTTAAGCCTCAATCTTCTTAGAGAATGCCTAAGTAATCCTGAACAGAATGTTAGAAATAATGGACAGTAAAAGCCATTCCACTGAGGTCTCAGATGGAAATGAGAAACAGATTATTGAAAATTGGAGTAGAGACGATTATCGTTTAAAGTAACAAAGAACTTGGCTGAATTGTATACATGTTCTAGTATTTTGTGAAAGGTAGAACTTGCAAGCAATGAAACAATATTTAGCTGAAGCGAGTTCTAAGTGTTAAAGGTGCTTCTTGGCTCCACCTGATGGCTTATAATAAAATGGAGCAGAGAGAAACAAGAAGGGAGCAGAATTTAAAGATTTGGAAAATTCTTAGCCTATCCATATTGCAAAAAATGACAACACTAAAGATGTGGCCAAGGAGATTAATGTGGGTCAGCATTCTCAAGGGAAGCCAAGCACCATTTTCCACGACAATAGAAGAATGACCCCAAAAGCGATTCAGTGAGCAGCAGAGCTGCCACTCACATTACAGGCCCCAGTACAAGGGCCTGATAGGCAGAGCAGTTCAAAGGAGAAGCCACCAGCACCTGTGGGAACCTCTATACATTGGTTCTACCTCACATGGGTATTTCATTCTCTGCACTCTGGTGCTATGCCCTCTGCCACTCGAGATGTGGCTCTAGTGGGCCCTGGTATGGCATGGGCTTCAGCAGCCACCTCTCCAGTGAGCACAAGTAGCAAACTTTGGTGGTATCCTTGTGACCCCTTCTCTGCTAGAGTGTAGAATGCACAGGCCAAGGGAACATGGCCACTTCTACCTAGATTTCAAAGCTTGGGGCTCCCTGAGATTGCCTCAGATTTAGAAGTATAGCCTTAAAGAATCCTAGGACCCAAGCATAGAGTCTACTGGGGCCATTCTGCCCAGCCTTGTGGGTGGTATGGCCACCCCAGTGGGCCTGGAAGGGAGAACATTGAGTCAAAGATTATCCTTGAGCCTTAATGTTTAATATTTGTCCTGTTCAGTTTTGGACTCCCCTGAGGCCTATCACTCCTTTCTTCTTTCCTATTTCTTCCTTTTGGAATGAGAATGTTTATCTTGTGCCTGTCCCACCATTGTATTTTGGAAGCATCTAATTTGTTTGGTTTCACAAGTTACAGCTAGAGAGCAATTTGCCTCAGGATGAGTCATAACTCAAATCTTGCCCATATTTGATTTAGATGATATACATGAGGTGTTGGACATAGACTTTTGAGTTGTTGCTTGAACAAGTTAAGACTTTTTGGCTATTAAGATGAAATAAGTGTATCTTGCATGTGAGAAGAACATGAATTTTATTCTGACCAGGGTGGGATGCTATAGACTGAATGTCACCCAAAATTCATGTTGAAATCTAACCCCCAATATTTGATGGTATTTAATGGAGAGGTCTTTAATAGGCAATTAGATCATGAGAGTAGAGCTCTTATAAATGGGATTAGTGCCTTTATCAAAGAGAACATGGGAGATTCTCTTGCGCTTTCTGTCATGTGAGGACACAGAAAACAGCCATCAGTGAATCAGAAAGTGGGTTCTCACCAGACAGAATCTTCCAGGGGCTTGATCCGGACTTCTAGAACTCTGAGAAATAAATTTATTTTGTTTATAAGCCACCCAGTCTATGGTATTTTTGTTATAGCAACCTAAATGCACTAAGACGGTCTTAGAATACTTTTATCCAAAGGGATTTTTGAACTAATTTATTATCAAGTTCTTTCTTATATAAGATTAATACAATAAATTCATTTCTGTAGTGTTGCATAGTAGTAACTAGCCTTCTGATGTGTGTGTGTGTGTGTGTGTGTGTGTGTGTGTTATTTATAAATACTTATTTCTAATCTACTTCTTTAGAATATTTAAATTTTAAGTATGATTTTAATGTCAGTATATCATGGAGGAAAGCTGCTGGAATTTATAACATCAGTGAAGGACACATTTAAGAACAATTTTGTCTTAATGACCATATTTCCCAGAAATTATACAAGAAGCTGGTTACCAGACTAATTTACTAGCTGAATTTTTAACAAACAGATGTGAAATTAAGTTCAAGTATAGAATAAGCAGTGATTCCAGAAAACAGAACCTTGCCTGTGTTAGGACAGCTGGCTACTTTTTAGTCTTTTCCCCCACAGTGTTCAAGGTTTAATTCTATTTATATTGAAAGATGCTAACTTGGAAAATCCATAGGTCTAGATTTAATGAACTAATACCAAATTCAGCTTTTTACCTAGCCATGGCTAATATTTAAAATGGACCTTTTCTCATAACTTGGTTGACTTACACAGAATACATTTCCCATTTGCCCCTAGGCCTCTTGAATTGTAAATCTTAGAAAGAAAAACAGAATGCTACTTTCCAGGTGTAGTCAAAGTGAGGCAGCATAATATGTATGCTACATGATAACATTTAGCATGGTTAGTAATAGTACATGGCAGATATTCATTCAGTATCTGCCTAATGAATACCAATACAGTCTGTGGATATATTTTTGAAATATTGGTTACAAGAGCTAGTCAAAAATTTTACTGTTCTCTCCACTATTTCATGCTATCAATAATTATTTTATTGAACATCCACTAAATTCAGGCATTCAAGCTATTCCTGAAAGCAGAGGCAAATGCAAAGATGAAATACACATAATTGTTACTCTTGGGTTCCGAGGCTAATGAATGAGACAGATTTTTAAATGCACAAAATATACATTTTTGAAGACCACATGAATGTGTTCAATAGGATGTTAGCACATTCACTAGAGGCAATATCACTAGTAGCATCTCAGATGCTATGTAATATATTTCTGTTCTATTTACTCAGACAGTTTAGGTTGGCTGTTTTTATTATATGCCCAGGTAAATTTCCTGGCACTGCTGGAGGTGAATGAGATGCATTTTACAGTTTTGTGTGCAAGCTGAATGCATGGTAAATACAATTAGGTCAGTTTAGCAAATTTTCATCAAGCAAAGTAGGGATTAGTTGTTTATTACAGTAAACACTGAACCCAAGAGAGGTGCATTTATGACGCCCAACAAATATTTGTTGAATGAAGAAAAAAAGTCATAACATGTGTATGACACTGTGCTAGTTGTTCAAGGAGGCATGTACTTGTTCAGCACAGGTAAAGCAAGTAAGTATGTAATTGCGGCACAAAGCTAAAAAATTATTGCATAGAATAAAAGTTATTTTGTTTGAAAATGTATATTAATTCTCACAGCTATATCATGAGATAACCATCAATAACATTTTTCAAAGGAAGAGACAAACTTTATCAAGAGGTAATAGTAAGAAGGAGACGGAGTGCTAAGGATTTTCTTCTTTCTGCTATAATTATAATAAAGGAAAACCAAAGGGTTGGATAAAGTGAGAAATATGAAAGCTCTTGGGAAAGGGAGAGAAGAACAGGTGGAATTGAGCTAATGAAAGAGCTTGTAGAGCCACCCAGTCTCAAGTTTCCAACTAGAAATCTGGTCAGGCAGCCTGCTGTCCTAACCCCATTTTCCCAGTTCAGAATGGGTTGGTGAGTGTTCACTATTGTGTGTGGGGAAGGTGAGGAAGGTGCTAAGGCTAGGCTAGGTGCTAAGTCTAGGGTGATAATGGGGCTTCTGCACATATATAAACAAAAAGTAAATAGTAAATTCTGAAAACATTCTGTAATTAGAGCTAGCTTAATGGTCGCTCATTAAAATTTCCTGCACATGTTGGTTCTGCTGCTTTTCAACTAAGGAGCCAATTGTATGAAAGCATACAATTCTGAGATGTGTTGTTCCTAGGTATATATACCTCAAGATTTAATTCCAGGCCAGATGGATATGCATCTCAGCATGAATGGAGTAAAACTAACCTAATCAGGAGATAGATGGTATAATGTGACCAACTACCTATAAGAACGATGATGATGATGATAACAGCTTTAGTGCTTCCTGTAAGGTAGACACCATTCTGGTTCTAAGGAATTTCCAAATATTAACTCATTCGATTCTCATAACCCTATGAGATAGATTACTGTAATAATTTCCATTTTACAGATGAGTAAATAGAGATTTAGGTATCTTACAAAAAGTAACCCACTTAGCTTATGTCCACAAAACCATTATTGTAAGGTGGTTCTTAAGGCTACACCTTAAACCACTGTCCTCTGTACTTCTTTCATCTGTGTGATATATGATTTCTTTGTGTGTTAACAGAATTATAAGGAAACAGAGAGTAAAACGTTGACATATTAACTCATGTGTTCTCAAATTTAAGATTATAACTCTTCTTGTAAGTGGCCTGAGGTGACCTCTGAAAATGGTTCATTATTGACCCAGAAAACCCCACAAAATCATTCAAATCAAGAGGTTCATATCTTCATGTTCACTTTAAGAACACCCATGAAACTGCCAAGGCCATCAAGGATATGCATATCCGAAAAGCCACCAAACATCTGAGAGATGTCACTTTACAGCAGCAATGTGTGCCATTCTGTCATTACAGTTGGGGAGTTGGCACGTGTGACCAGGCCAAATAGTGGGGGTGGATGCAGGTGGATGCTTCACATGCTTAAAAATGCAGAGAGTGATGCTGAACTTAAGGGTTTAGATGTAGATACTCTGGTCATTGAGCACATTCAGGTGAACAAATTCCCAAGATGCCATGCAGAATTTACAGAGCTTGTGGAAGATGAACTCCTACATGAGCTCTCCCTGCCACACTGAGATGATCCTCACTGAAAAAGAGCAGATTGTTCCTAAACCAGAAGAGGAGATTGCACAGAAGAAAAAGATATCTCAAAAGAAACTGATGATATAAAAATGTATGGTCCCAGTAGTAAATTCAGCATCAAATAAATGCTAATAAAAGTTAAAAAAATAGGATTATGACTAGGAAGCCTATGATGCTCTGAGAAGGTCTGGTCTGAGGGTATGCTCTTTTCTGAGAAGCTTGTTTTTGCTTTTGTGGGTATCCCAGTGGTTGTTTCCAACTGAAGATCATTTTTATGTTATTTCTCAGTTTGGTGCTTCCCAAATCATCTAAGTATTTTCAATATGAACCCCAAAACAATGGAGACAATTCTGGCTTAAGAATTCTCAGTAAACCTTTTTTTCTCTACCTCTAGCACAAGCCAGAATAGTCAAGCTTTTTCTTGATCTCTAATTGCCAGTTGGTAAAATTTTTTTCTAGTTCATCTTTTACACTGGAGTGTGTCTCTTTAAGGGCTCCCATTTTATTGGTAGTCTGTTCCAATAGTATACCTTGCCCAAGGCCTCATCTCCTGCCTCATATTGGTGGGTGAAATATAAGCCTCTTGCCAAAGAAGATTGGTATTTCCTATCTGGGATGCCAAAAAAAGTGTCAGCCTGTGTTTAATAGTTCAATATTTCAGATTGTTACTGGTTTTGACCACTACTAAATTCTCTCACTCTATTAGGAGCTATACTTTGCATTCAAATAGCTTTTGGTTATACTTTAGCCAAACTTTCTAAGTGTTCTATAGCAAAGGTTTTTAAGATGATCTAGTTTGCAACATTGCCAGCAATAGAAATGATCTATTTTTTTTTTTTTTTACCAGCACACAATTTTGTTATGAAATATTCAGGGGATAATGCTTTAACATAAGCATAAAATTTAAACAATTTTTAACTTGTAAATTTTACTATTTGATAGACCTAATTTATAACTAAATTTTTATTTTATATTTGAGATGACATATTATCTTCCTATAACCATATTATTGAATTCCAGATTCTCTTAAAGTATGTTTAATGTTACTAATATTGTTATTAAGTAAATGAGATTCATTTAAAATGGTGCCAGCTCTTCTACAATCCAAGCTCAGATAAATTTATTTGGGGAAATTACAGAAACAATTATTTTCTTGAACAGTTTTAAAACATTTTTGCTCAAATTGTCTTAGCTAACAGTCATTTAACTTAATTTATTTGTTTTATTTTTTTTATTATACCAGATAAAACCAGACAGATAGAAATCAGATACTTTTTAAAACTCTCGATATGCAGGAATGGGCACCTCAAGGACAGCAGAGAGAAGCAATTAGGATAACAAAATATTTATCTAGTTTTGAAGCACTGCCCTTCCTTCCCATACCAGTCTACTACTATAGGGGGCAGCATCAGCTCATAAATTTTTTTTAGTAAACTATACTAATTTTTTTCAGGCAAGAATATATTGGTATTAATCTATAAGTTTTAATGAGTAGAATCAAAGGATTTTAAGGACTATCTGCTCTACATTCTAATAGACAAATGAAGACATTAAGAGAGGCCCAGGTCCTGTATCTAAAGTCAAACCTGGAATTAGTTGTAGAACCAGAAGAAAAGTACAGATCTCCATTTTTTTTATTCCGATTTCCTTCTACCACACTCGAAATTTATCAGTAATTTAAACATTTTAATGCACTGTCTTTCATAACATTGAAATTTTAAGAAATAAAAAAGCTAAAAACCTACTTTCAAAATTTTTAATGTTCTAAATCAATTTTAAGCACATGCTTGTAGAGTCTAAGCAGACTAATTTCACAGACATCTAACTGTAAAAAAGAAACTAAATTACTATGTGACAAAATAACAACAGAATCACTTAGAATGTTCACATCATGAATGACAAAGGTTTATTTTATTTATTCAACCATTGATACAATGATATCTTCTGTAGTCACCACTCACTTCTGAGTTTAATTTCTTTATTAAAATATGTATATTTAAGGGGTTTTTTTTTTTTTTTAGTAAAACGTTATTCATTGTTTGATAGATTTTCCTGCTGTGAAGAATGTAGTCGTTGGTTCAAAAGGAGTTTCAGTTAAACAAAGACAATCACTCCATTATCCTGAGTAGGGAAAGGAAAATACAGCTAATGAACAATTGAATACAACTCTTGCATAGATGTGATCTAGTCGGACTATTGGCCTGACAGATGACAGAAACAGACGACATGGCTGGGGATGTGGGAATATTTTATTCAGGGATCTGGCAGATGAGATGAGAGTCAGCTATGAGGATTATTCCTGGAAATGCTAAGTGTCTATTTTATCCCCTTGAGTTGCTTTCCTATTATTTCTTACTAGTTAGGACATTTCAATTTTTTCCCCTCTGTGTTCTTTGTTTATATAACTCTCCCTATTTTTTATGGCTTTGTGCATTTCTGTTTATGACACATACATGTCACTTGTTTGCGATATGGGCACAGGTCCTGCTTGGACATGGAAATCAGGGACAGTTTATGCTATTTTCTTCACTGATAGCCATGTAACTTTCAAAGTGAAACTATATTTATAATGCTAGCATTTTGATAGATTATGAATGAAATCAATTGCAAGATAGACAAATGAGGGACACACAAATGATTTTCATCCTAATAAGGCTGTTTTAGGAATATTCACTGTTCCCTGCTAACAATAGGTTTACAGAATGTGTAGAATCAGAGTTACCCTCCCTGTCTCAGGCAGAGCTGGAAAACCAGAGGTGTCCCTGATGGAGGCTGTCCCATATAAAACTTACCTCATGAATGAGCTGAGTATGTGTGCTCCCAGCAGACAGGCTGCCTCTCCAAAAACAGAGAAAGAAGGGACTGAACTGCTTATGCCCAGTTCCTTCTTTCGAACTCACTAGCTGGGTAAATCATCTTGGCTCCCTGAGGCAAGTAAATGAGAAAACAGAGAATGTCCAGGAATGTTCTCCAATACCACTGCCATTGCATGGACATATCAGGAGTGGAGAATGTTTATGGTAGAAGTTGTTTTGCCTCCTCAAGTCTATTTTTACCTTCTTTCCCTTATATTTTATAGCTTCTGATTTCACTAACTCACAGTGAAGCCTGGGATAAATATAATATTTCCTTAACATAAATGCATGGTGAAGTTCTGTTTAATTAAAAGTGAAATATGACAACTTCTTTAAGAGATAACTGACACATATCATTTGCTTCTTATTCTTTCCTACTCTCTGTATGCTTACCATAAGAAAAACAGATCAAGGTTTTAACAGTAGATACCTCTGGAAAGTGGAATTGGGGAAGTTCAACTTTGTTTTAGATGCTTCTTTATTGCTTGAAATCATATAATAAATATTAATTTCATAATTAAAAAATTAAAGATAAACTTTTTAAAGCTTCCTATAACTGGCCATCCCTAGGATGCCACGTTTTGACTATAATTTAGGGCTTTCTAACCTTGAAGTAACATTCAATTTATTGAGAGCTTTTCTTTAACTGCAGTGTAGAGGATCTGCCCCCATACACTGATTTAATTGCTCTGGGATGGGATCTGGGCATACATAGTTTTAAAAAGTCCCTTGGTCTTTCTTTTGTGTAGTACAGGGTGAGAACCTTTGGACATCAGTCATTGACTTCTCGTGGTTGCACATAAACATTGCCTGGAATGCTTTGTAAAATCTCACATCCTGGCTGGATTCCAGAGCAGCAGCACCAGAATCTGGAGTTCCTTAGGTGATCTAATGTGCAGCCAAGTTTGTGAACAGAGGTTACTGCCTGAAAGCTTCCAGGAAACTTTCCTCCAATTTGCATGTAAGCTGATAAAATAAACATGTAAGCTGATAAAATTATCCATGTCTTAGCCAAAAGAATAAGGTTGCTAAATAAAATACAGGATGCCTAGTTGAATTTGAATTGTAGATATCAATTTATAATAAGAGATTGTCCCATGCAATATTTGAGACAACACACAAAAAATTATTTATTGCTTATATGAAAATCACATTTAACGGGGCTTCCTGTCTCTTTACTTGTGAAATCTGGCAACCCTGCAAAACAAACATAGATAGTACTCCAGAAATCACAGAAGTGTAAAACAGATGTTCTCTGTATGTAAAGAGCTTTAGGAGATTGAATACTTGAGGAGGAAGCAAAGCGAGATCAACTTGCTGATGCTCAGTAAAATGCCCTGAAAGTCTTCTTTATTTATCTCTCATTCCCAATTTTCTGAGGTTTTATAACTAGCTGAGTTTCTTTGCTGGATTTGCCCAACAAATAAGCAAGTAACTACCAAATTCTGTTCCATTCACTCCCATTCACCCTCAATTCTTTTCCTTCAACTAATTAAACAAATCTATTTTCAGATTTTGCTAATCTTTTTTTCCACACCTCACAGAAAAGGACTGAATCAAGAAAATGCACAAATTGATTTGGCCAGAGTGTGTGAGGTGTGTGTGCATGTACACATTCATGGGTATGCAGGAATATTAGGGCCCTTTCTTTAGGTATCATTCCTATTTTCATTCATGTGGAAATGTCAGCTTCAGTGTATAGCCTGTCAGTGTTAAACTAAGAATTTGTGTATATTTATTTCCTAACTATTGCTTTCGGTGTCAACTTCAAAAATAAACCACAGAGTCTCCTTCAGTAAAAGGCCTATTGAAGAGAAAGACTATTATCTCTGACAACTTCTAAATTCCTATTGTCTAGAATTCTCCATTAACTACACAAATCATCACTATAGATGATCAATTTATGATGAGAGAACAATGAAGGCTTAAACTGTAATAGTGTCTAATATTCAGTTGGGGGTGGGGAAGCAAGTATCTAGTAAGTATTGGATATTTTCTGCAGACATGCGATCTATCAGAAAGCACTTACTATACTTTGTGGGGCCCAAACTTTGCTTTGAGTCCCACAGCTGCCCTTGTTAATCATGTGACTTTAGGCTAGAAGTGAAGCTCTTGTGTTCTTCCACTTCTGCTTTTGTAAAATTAAAACCACAATGCCTAACTTGTTTCGATAAGTATTATTGTGAGAATTCCAATGAGATAATTTATGTGGATAAGATTGTACTGTTCCAAACATTAGCATTTTTACTGGGTAAAAGGAAAGAAGAAAGAGTAGGAACAGGGCTTGTTTTGGTCTATAAAAGGAAACTTAGGCAGGATCTCATATAGCCAGTCACCTATGAGCTAGCAAAGCAAACTGACCCAGAAATACCCTCAAGGGATAAAAGAAATGCCAGTTAGAAGACCAACTGTAAGCTCTGTTTTTTTTAAGGAAAAAGAAAAGATGAAGTGTGCCAAGCCACAAGATTAGCCCCCTTAGAGGCTCCTGGCATGGTAACTGGAGATGGTGGATTTGTTGAATAATCATGTTCCCCTTCCCTGGTTAGATGAAATCATCTGCCCCAAGGATGAGTCACAGACAAACTTACGGAAAGATTCTCAAAGTCCGAGTGGTAAAGTAAATGAAATGGAAAAAAATGTGTATGGATGCCATGTTTCCATATAGCTAGATAGATTAGCTAGTTTAAGTTCCCCTTATGAACCAGAACCCATTCTGTTTTTAGAGTTCAAGGAGACTGCATTATGTCAGGCTCTTCCAAGTTTAAATATGTGATTGATGCAGGACAGGGCAAATCCTTCCAAGTGGGTCTGTACCAAGAGAGAGGGTTCTTTGACTAAGCATAAGAATGAATTCAAACACACACCAAAGTTAGAGTCAAAAGAAAAGTTTATTAGAGAAAGGGTAACATTCCATAGATAGAGTGTGGTCTTCTTTCAGAGACAGAGAATGAGAGGACCTGAGAGAGACTCAGAGGGACAGAAAGAGAGAGGGACAGAACAAACAACGGTGAGAGAGACTGAGAAAAAAACACTGAGAGGGACTGAGAAAAAGACAAAGACACTGAGAGGGACCCTGAGTGTTCAGGGAATTCAATTTATACATCATTCTGTAAGTTATGGTTTAAAGACTTGTTCACCCATTTTCCTTTGATGGTATGGACATACAGTTTGACATGATAAAAGTATGTAGTACAAAAAGGTAAGAATAGTAGTGTGAATGGCCTGCCGGGAACTCCCAGCCTTTGATCCATAGTTTCCCGTCTTTAGCCATAGGGAATGAATGATTTTATTTTGTACAGGGAGCAACTTAAAGACCCTATTTTCCTGTTTTCTTTTCACAGTGTGGGGAATTGGTTTGTTAGCAGTCATAGCAGAAATCTTTCTTTGTTCTGCAGGTGTCCTTGTGGCCTGGCTGTAGGGCTAATCTTCATGTTGAAATCTCTGAATATAGTTTGATTTAATCTTTTAGTTCTCCTGCCTCCTTCCTACATTATTTGAGACTGCATTATGTCGGGCTCCTCCAAGTTTGAATATGTGATTATTCAGACAATCTCTAAGCTCAAGTATACTATTGTGGTTTCCACGACAAATTAAAAGAAAAAATCAAACAGTATGATAACTCTTCAACAAGAAAAGAAAAATATATAAATAACTATTATCTACCTATACATATAATTTATTAGTTCAATTCTTAGGTACACTAAATTCTTTACAAACTTAACTGTCAGTTAATGAGATATTTACTCTTCCTAAGGACCTAGTTACAGTGAGGCCAGAGTGAGGACCCTTCCAAGGTGTCTATTGCTAACACAGTTTTGGAATTCACCTTTTACAAATGACTTCCCAAACTATAAAACTTAGTTTGTACCACAAACTGTATGACTCAGTTGAATTATTCACTACGTCTCCCCACTTATCTCAAATCCAGTCTCAAAGACTTAACAAGTTAAGTCACTCCCTTCTGAAAATGCTTCAGAAACTTTCCATTTATTCACATACCATTAAGCTAACTGTGTTTCTTCTCAGGGTCCTAGATCATTCTTCCCAGATCCTAAGGCAGTTTACTCCTTTTCTTCACAGTTCACCTCCTCAGAAGTGCATGTTCTGTCCCCTGTATCTAAAATATTTCCAGTCTCCCAAATTACTCTCTTCTTCTCGTCAGTACTTAGCACCATCAGAAATGTTATTTGTTTGTTTATAATAATTTCTGAGAAGGCAGGAATTTTGTATGTTATGTTCACCACTATATCTCATTGCCTACAACATAATTAACAAGCGGAGACTAAATAAATGTTGAATAAATACTGTTGAATATAGGCAAAATAATATGATAGCCCCTATAAAGGTAATTTCAAAAGAGAAATTTAAATCATTAGAATAATTGTGGCCTTAGCCAAGATGGCTACTTTGAAGGTGACACCACTTATTTGTAAATACCCATTGTCCTTAAGAAAAAAAAATTTTTTTTGTTTCAAAATACAACACGTTATATATACTTAGCAAGCTTGACTCCCTGCTTTTGGATTCTTCTAAGCTTTTTGGCAAGAGATATTTACTTCTGGCTCTAGCTTTCTTCTTGGAATACAAATCTGGGACTATTTTCTCTCCATCAATTTGTTCTTATCTGGTGGCTGAGGTTAGGAATCCTTATCTGGTGGCTGAGGTTAGGAATCCAGCCACTATCAGGAGTAGGCACAGGAGCCTGGGGGATATTAGTTAAGCTCTTTTTTTTTTTTAATGTCAGAACAACTGGTTGTTGGTAGACAAAGCTATCAGTTGAGGAGATAGGAATTTACTAAATTGTTTTGGACATTTGTTACAAGGAGAGAACAAGGAGTCTTTAGGTGGTCAGATAGATGGTCAACCTGAGGACATGTCAATAATCTCTAGAAGGGAGGAGTGAAATTTGTTGTTGGCAACTTTTTCTTGTCTCCTTTGCTATTATTTCAGGAATGACACATTAATTTAAGATAGCAGGGTCTGGTTTACAGGGCAGATGCTTGGTCCTTACATTTATGGACAGGAATATTTGTGACTTGGTTCATTTCTAGGTTTGAAAGGCTTCTTTAAACTGGTAACAACGAAACTCAGTGGCAGGCTATTGGCACTGGGCACAGACACTTATGTGCAAGGGAACTCTATCAAGACTAACTTAGCTGACTTAGCAGAAGAGAATAAAGCTGAAATATAATTCTGTTCAGAGAGGATGCCAATGAGAAGCAAACTAATTCTTAGTTTGAAAGATAGGACACAAAACTGATTATAAGGTACGATTACAATGTTGCTTCACATGCATGCCCATACACACATAGGAACACACACACACACACACACACACACACACACACACACACACACAAGAACTTACATATAAGCATTATCACTCATATACATGCAAACACAATACTGAAAGAAACACATTAAGATGTAAACTCTGTTTATCTGGGTGGTTAGTTTATGAGTGATTTTATTTTCTTTATTTCTACTTTATTTTCCCATTTCCCTTGCTAAGCTTTCTCATTCAATCTCTTTATACCCAGCTCTTCTACCAAAGAACTCTTGATCCTTCTGAAGCCCAATCCAGCTAAATCCTAAACTGTCCAAGTCTACTGGGCTCTGAAGCTTTGTTGCTTCTGTTCATTCTTCATCCCTGAGTCCAAGCTCACAGAGTTAGACTGTTCTTTACCACAAGCTCCAGAGAAAAGTTTTCTTGTCTGGAATTCAGGTAGCTTTAAAACATGACTGCAAAGTTCTTTGACACTACTCTTTTTGAGTGGTGGGAGTCCATGTTTTACCCTCTTGAAGATAGACAGTCTTGTGACAGACTGTTTCAACCAATTCTGCATGGTGAGAGTGACACTATGTGACTTATAAAGACAAAGCAGTTTCTAAATCGTTTTCTGGAATATTCACACTTGGAGTCCTAAGCCACCATGTAAATCCTGACCACTTTGAGGCTGTCATGTTGTGAGTTAGCCTCAGCCTCATGGAACCACCACGTGTAGATACTGAGCAGAACAATGAGAGTGAATGAGCCTTCAGAAGATTTCAACTTGGTAGGGTTCTCCTAGCCTTCAGATCTTCCCAGCTGAGGCCCCAGATGTAAAGAAGCAGAGTCAAGTTGTTCATAGCATGTCCTGTCTGAAGTCTTAACAGCAGAATTTGTGAGTTTAATAAAATTATTGTTTTATATTGCACTACCAAATTTTGGGGGTAATTTGTTTCACAGCAATAGCCAGAAAACAGGAAACTTGAACACAACTTGAATCAGACTTCTGACAAGGAGTTGAAGTCAGATATTTTTCTATGGTGCAGAAGCCAAATGCAATCATTCTCCTTGGGTTAATGTAATCCTTTCCCAACATATTCCATCAGCCCAAGCAGCCTGAAGGTAAACTCTGCTTCCTATTACAGGAATGCCAAAGGAGCCCCTAGAAATAGACTCCTCTTAATGTCATATACATTCCTTAATACAGAAATAGCCTTAATAAGTTATATCCTTCACTTATAAAACCTTTGGATTTTTGAAATCTAAGAACTCATTTTCTTTGTCTTCCAAATTCTAAAAAACTTCTCACTTTATAAAAAGCACACACTAGCCTGTCTCCTGGCCCTCCAATTTGGATTTAGCAGAAGATTCTAATTTCTGAAAGTATTCTTCAGAAATTAGATACTTGACCCAAACCCAATGTACCCTGGATGTCAGAGATTAGAAGAGGAGACAAGGTAAAAGTAAAGAACATGGATAGAAATTGAAAGCATAGGAGGAAATTAGGAACTAAAGAAATGTAAAAAGAACTACCATTCTTGGTTACTTACTGTGTGTTGTGTGCTAGTATGTTACATGTATTGTGTCATTTCAACATAACAGCAATCCTAATGATGAAGGTATTTTTATTATTACCATAATAATTGGATGCACAGATTTTTTTCCAAAGTGGCAGAGCTGATGGTCATACTCAGGGGTTTTACAGCAGATCCTGCTTGCTTAATCACTAGACTGTACTGTCTAGAAAGAGTCAAAACTATTTTTATAATAAAGTTAGAGTTTATATGACTTTTCATTCTTATTATCTCATGAGTGTGTGGTGGTGTTTTTCTCTGTATATTTGGAAGAGCTGTATAACTAGCATCACAGTCTCAGCTCCACCTCAGATCATTAGGCATTAAATTTTCATAGGAGCACCAGTCCCTGATGCAAAAAAGGTTGGGGACTGCTGATTTAAAATACATAATAAGAGTCAATATCCTGTTTTATTAGTCCCAGCATAGTAAGTAAAATAAGTATATATCAATCATGGAAACTCTGGTTAGAAAAAGGGAACCAATGCATTGGGTCTTTAAACATGACAGAAAGAGGAAAAAAAGTAAATGCAGTCATTCATTAGATATTGCAATTTTCAAGGCATCTTGCCAGGGTTTGGGGGAATACAAGCATGAATCAGGCACAGCCCTGCCTCAAAAGAAAATGTGTGAGGAAGTAAGTATAAGAACATTCTGAGATAGCAAATATGATGAAAGGCTGCAGAGAAACTGCCAGGTTGGGCATAAAAGGAGGGAGCATTTGCAGTTGTAGGAATTTGGGAAGCCGTTTAGTAATAAAATGATTAACTGTTTCCATTTTTTTGTGGAATGTCCAGTGACTATTAAATTCACTCTTTAGTAGTTAAGTTTATCTTTATGACATTCTTTTTAAAGAATATGCCTTTAATAATATGGTGATCACTTGTATTTTATACATCCTGTAGTGATGATGGATTCTATCAGACAAGACTATGGAAGTCCCTCAGTTTTTGATGAACTCTTTTCAGAATTAGAAATATTAGAAATATTTATAAATCAATTTTCAAGTCTCATTATTCACCCTGTACACCAAATTATTTTGTTAAAACCAATAGTTTCCCCTTAGGAAATGGTTATAAAAATATAATTATTTATAACCACAACAAAGAGATAATAATTTGCTGGGCTGGGGAAGAGGGAGGTCATCAATGTTTACCAATGACAATGGGTCTCTAAACTTTCATTTTGATGATTTGAGCCTAATAGGTCAATGTATAGAGCTTAAAGAATTGAGGAATTTTTGGACTTTACAAAATGGATTCCATGGAGCTATGACAGTAGTGTCAACTGGCACATATGGGAATGACTGGAATGCCCCAAACCACAGTAACATCAGCCACATCTGCCATTGATAAGTCCTCAACTGCAGCAGCTAGTATGTATAAGGATTCCATCTTGTAAGAATCACATAAGCTGAACACCTCAGATAGACAAAGCTCAAGCTTGACCTGAGAGTATCACAGAGCTCACTTTAGAGATGCTAAGGACTTTCATCCCTTTGCTCTGTTGCCTAATATACTGTACTTACCCTCTCTGTGTATTGTGTGTTAACCTCCATGGATACCTGATTGGTTTATCTGAGAAGATCCTACTCAATAAACCTGGCATTGTGGAGACACAAACACATCCAAAGGTGTTACTTCGGTAGCCACTTTCTTGCTTGAGACAACTGAGAGGTCTTCAACTGTGATATACATGATTTTCATAGCAAGATTGTTTTCTTTATTTAATTAATAGGATCTTTAATGCAATTGTTACTGTTTAGGGAGAGATTTCAACTCCAGTGTTGTTCCAGTGGCCTAGAGACTGCCTAAAGAACATTTGACTGTAGTTAAAGAATCTTTCCTACATCCCCAGAGACAAAGGACAAAGGGCAGGAGGGCCATAACCTATAGCCAGCTTAATCTGTCCACAGGCGCTTATGCAGAAGGTACTACCTTAGCCTGCCCACAACCTCAGCCTCATTATACCATCATTATAATACCATGTTTATGCCTGGAAGTTTGCAGATTTAATTATAACAGATCAATTCTGGGTAAGCACATGAGCACTAAGCAAAGAGTTATATAGCAGCCAGTGTCAGTCAAAGTGACCTCACATGCCAATCTCCTAGGAATGCCTTTGTAACCACACATTGTGTCCCCAAATATAAACAGACTTTCCCACATCTGCATTCTTACAACTCTCTTTGCAGAAAATCCACTCCTCCCTTGGGGCTTACTCTGTCTTTTATTTCTTTTATTTTTTCACCTGCCAAATTCCACAGGGCTACAGCCTTCCTTAGCATGACCCGTCTCCTAAAATGTACTTTCTATAAATCTTACTTCCAAATCTTGCTGACCTATAATTCTTTGCTGCATCAGTGGGGAAGAACCAAGGAAGAAGCTAATTGCTCTTCTGTGCTGTTACCCATGCCATGCTGCTGGGGCGACACTGGAGTTCAAATCACCCCCAAACAATAATACATGGAGGCATTTAAAGGGAAAGAAGTGTCTAATTCATCTTAGATCTTAAAGACAAAGTAGTATCTGGAACATGGTGCCTGCACAGTAATTATTTGTTGACTTAGTGAATAAACAACTGTATACTAACTTTAGGGAAATGATGGATAGTATAAAGAGAAAAAGGGATTTTCCACTTTTGTGATAGATTTGGGGCAAGTTTGCTATGTGGATACTAGTTGTAACATTTGTTTTGATTTAGACAATAAATTAGAAATATTGAAAAACTCAAGAATTCAAAGTCAGGCTTTAAATTGTGGATGAAAATATTCCCAACTGGGAAGATCATGGTGAGCAGCCATGCCCCAGACATATAACTTCTTTAATAAAAGGTTTATATTTACTTTAAGTAAACTCTGCCCATTGTTTCTGTACATCTAAGTTAATACACCTTTGAAATAAACATTCTCAAGAGAGCACATAATCTTACTATCTTGTAATTGAATTGCTGCCTTGCTTTCTTCTACCTCCTTGTAATCTTCCTATGTTCTCTTCTCAATTTCAAATGTATAAAAGAAGCTGCAATACTATTATTCTCTGGAGCATTTGTCTCAGTCTTTAGAGATCTTGCTTCTAGGTGTATCCTCTTTTTGGCTCAAATAAGTTTTTATGAAAATTCTCTGTAGGGTCTTATGTTGTCAAGAGTAATTGATTTGATAATATTTCTCATTTTGAGAGATTCTTAAATTTTTAAGGAAAAAAATAAAGAAAGGCATACATTAACAAAGTAACAAAGTAACAAAGCATTAATTAAGAAAAACACTATAATTAAAGTAAAAGATAAATTAGAGGGCAGTCACCAAATGGCTACCTTCAGATACCAGAGTGGTGTTATGATGTCAGAGAACTCTGCAAAATATGATGCCTACAGAGAGTTAACTGAACATTTCCCATATGATACAAAGAGGCTTGCAAGCAGTCAGCAAAGGGGCTGCATGATCATTATGGGTAGCTTCAGAAAGCATGAAGGGGCTCTGTGCATTGTAATGTGTCTATAATATAGAAAATTATATCTGATGCAAACCATCTCTTTGGGAAACCTGTAATGGAAAATGCTCTAAAGAAGACAACACTTATAATTCTGGGTGCTTCATCCAGACTGGGCATGGCATGACACATTGGCCAATGCCATCCTTTTCTCTATTGGAACACTCTTTAAAGTAAATTCTCCTTCCTTTCAGTTATATTGCAAGAATATTTCCTTCAGTGTATGTGACAAGATTTATTTTCCAGATTTTAGAAATGATGGATTAAAAATTCTACTAATACTTTTATGGCATATATCTGAATAATGTTCACTTCTCTAAGGCCACAGTTTTAAAATTTTCTATTATTTTATCCTCTCTGTTCTTTTTATAACATCTAATATTAGAATTAAGTGCGTCTGTTTTATTGCATGATGGATCTGTATATTTTTTTAGTTAGGATATGCTTCATTTCCATTTAGCTTCCTTGGGGATCTCATCAATTGACATTATGATACAGTTTTTAACTCATAGTATAAAGAATTAATATAACACTTGTAATCAAGGTATGTTAAATTCAGTTTTGTCATAGTCAGCTCTGCCAGAACAAGGACGACCAGAACCAGTGGACCAGCCAGTCACAGGGCAGGGCACCTAAGGAAGGACCCAATTGCAGGTGGTAAGATAGTACCAGCAGGAGGCCTTGAGGAGGTTCAGAAGTTGAGGAAGTTATAGAACACTATTCTCTGGAGATGTATGAGAAGATAGGGAAAGATCTCAGTCTTAGATGAACTAGGCTATCAGACAGGGATCAAAGAAATAAGGTAACAATATCATCATTGGAACCTACGATCAGAAAGGAAGGTACAACTCCATGCTGAGCCTGGAAATTGTTGCTTATATACTTTTTATATTTAGATTTTAGAGGAGCAAATTAAGGTTTAATGGGGTCTAAAGGTTATGTCATTTTAAGGAATCTTAAAGAAAAAAAGACTAGAGTTACAAATATAAAGTAAACAAACGAGTGCTTATTTAGGATAAAAAAAGAAAACCTAACAATTTACTGTATCCTTGGGGCTCAGGCCTCTTTTCTCCCTAATATTCCCTTAGTTTCTAGGAAATGCTTTCTTGGTAATTGTTCTTGATTATAATTTGGCTTCCTTACCAACCTCAGATATTGTAGAACTCCCAGCCACTCACAACACTCACAGAGGGCCATGCAAGTGAGGTGCAATGAAACTTCAACTTTCTTAGCTTCAGGGCTGTTCTTGCAGTTTCAAGGTACTGAAACTGGCAGCTGGAAGAATGTGTGAGGCGCCATGGGCAGAGGTGACATAGCTTTATTCAGGCACAGCAGGACACAGCAAGGTGCAGGCACAGCTCCAGCTCCCTCCGGACTGCACAGGCAGGGCTGTTCTTATAATAAGGTGCATAATAGTGGCTTAAGGCCAGGTATTATAATCAATCACAATCTACAGGTTGTATAGGATGCTGTATCTAAGGTTATATAGGATGCTATCTAAGGCTGCCAGGGATGCTGTAGCTAAGGCTGCCCAGAACTGTACAGCTTGCTGGGAGGGAGCCTGACTATATCCATTTTGTTTGTCAGTCCCCTCACCCAACAGGGGCAAATCTTTCTCTGGGTAGAGATAATTCTAGGTAAGGGAGTTAAATAGTCTTGCGAGGCAGGAGAACGAGAGACCATAAGGTCAGAGGACCATAAAAATCATCAGAAACTACTGTTGAACAAGAAAATGTTGATGTCATATTGTGGTTAATCATAATCAATGTAATTCTGACGTCACCTATGCCAACAAATATGTCATTTTTTGGAACTTCAGTAAAATATGTTTGGAGGCTGAATGCAGAAGCCACAAACTTCTGCTGCTGAGCTTGTTGGGTGACTCATTGACTCATGGCCTAGACAGCTCTGTCGAAATCAGTGTGACTAGTCACAAAACATCTGTTAAGACCATCTTTGGAATACTGTGTGCATTCTGGCTCTCTTTACTATCCTGGCCTTCTCTTCTTACTTTGAATTTGGCTGAATTTAGTTTTGCAATTGAGTTTAGTTTTGCTAGGTACAAGAGTTTCACAATTCAGATCTTCCTAGGAGGATTCTATACAAACATGCTCAGATGACTAAAACATATAACAAAGGTTAAAAAAAAAAATGGTACTTAGGCTGGAAGTGTTGAATGAGAACCAGAATTTGTAAATAAAGGATGCTTGTCTTTTCCTGAAGACAATAAGAAATGAGAAGAATAAAAAACTTCAGAAGACAACCCATAAACATTTCTCCTATTATAAATAACTGTTTTGTTGGGTGAAGAAACCTCTTTTGCTTACCATATGTTAAGCAGTTCACTGTGTTTTTTTTATACCGAATTTGTTTGGATATCCAGCTCATGAAAAAGTCACCTTATAAATTGTTTCCTTCATGTTGCAGCTTAAAAGGTTTAGAGAAACAAAACAAAACAAAATAAAACAAAACTGTTGGGGCCCACAGAGTATGCTACAAGCCTGTCATATATAGAAAGTATCTTCAGCTTAGTGGCAATTTGTTCACCTTACAATTAGAAAGGCTGCCCACTGACATCTGCAGAAGAAGCCTGATTCAGACATAAGGGTCACAGAATGAAAACTTTGCTTAATCGAGTCCTCCACACCTCCATCTCCAGTTTTTATCTTACGGTTATTGTAGTTTATGTTCCCATCTAGGGTTTTGATCCTAAACTCATGTCCCCAGTGACCTTTTCTCAGGCTTCCTCCTATTTCCCAAATCTCTCTTCTACAGAATATTTCCTATTTGTGTGACTTTATCCATTTCCTTCACTAAACCTCTCCCCTCCCCACCAAGGCCTCCAGCCCTCCGCCATCCTTTCTGAGTTTTAGCTCTTGGCTATTTGGTTGTTTTCCTTCTCTTCTATTTCATTTAACTTCTTCCTCCCACTCTACCCCAAGGACTATTATTATATGTGTTCCCAAGGCTTTACTTCACATTCATTCAACAAATATTTATTAAATAAATATCTTCAACTCTTATTTTCACTCTAACACCCACATTCATATGATCAAATTGTTTGCTTTACAATCAAAATCTATTTAGAAACTGACTTGTTTTTACTGCTATGAACCAGGTTGAAACCATTGTAATCTTCTGAACCACTGCATTAAGCTCCAAATTGGTCTCAGGTTTTGTGTTTCATTTGACCACCCATTTCCTAGTACATCTGGATTCCGTGATCCTTTTCAACTTAACATAAGATCAGGTTAGTGCTCTGCTTGCGATCATCCAAATGTCTGTCTCTGTCTCTGTCTCTGTCTCTCCCTCCCTCCCTCTCTTTTTAATTGTAGTAAGGACAACTTTTTAAGCGTTGTTAATACCGTATTGTTATTTATAGACACAATGTTGCATAGCAGATCTAGAACTCATTGTCAATGAAAGAACTTCCAGCCTAAGAAAAAGACTTGTAAGAGTTTGAGGCAAACTGATGACAACTGCCAGAAAGCACAATCTCAAGGAATTGAGAAAATACTCCAGAGAATTACAGTCTTATAGCTTATTTTATACATTAGAATCAAAGGAGGAGATGTAAGCGGGGGAAGGTTACATGAAATTCATTGGTGGTAGATTAGCGGGGTGGAAGAAAGCAAGCAGTGAAATCTCTGAGACTGGATAAAAAGTATAACCCAGAGACACATACTTCTTTTCCATTGGTGGATACAGGACAGTTAACATTTACAGCACACAGAGATGATGTGGGCAACAAGATAACTGAGGGTTTCTGTGGTTTTATACTCTGGTGGGAGGTTGTGGCCTGAGAGGTCTTGAAAAAGGGGATTATGCTGACATTCCAAAGATATGTTATCTCAGATGGAAAAAAGACAATAGACAGGCTCACATAAGGTAAAGATTAACATTTGTAAAGGAAGCTACAGGCCTAAGAGGCAACTATCCTCCATGACTCACTGTTAGGAATTTTTATGTTCAGACCATCCTATGTGATTATGTTCAGTCTGAGTTTGTAAGACCTGCCATTCAGGTTTCCCCTGAGCTTGTTATGTTTAGTATGTGACCCCCTTTTGTCCACATTATTCATTTGGCCTAAAAAAATTTTATACCAGTTGATTAATAGCTCCTTCCTTCCTCCCCATTCTATTATTTTGCTTCTATGAGTTTGACTATTTTAAATATAAATGGAATCATGCCATATTTGTCCTTTGGTGACTGGCTTATTTAACTTAGCATAATGTCCTCAAGGCCTAAGTTATCAAGCTCTACACTAATCACACTGTTTGCTATTATGTTTACTCCTCTCCTTTTTATACCTCTCAGGCTTCACCTCTTGCTAATCTTACTCATGGTCTCTGAACTACTGCTCATTGTCACCTTGCTTTTTTACAACACTCCAGGTATGTTCTGGCATCAGGGCATTTGCACCTTCTGGTTTTTCTTCCAGAAACACAGTTTCACCATACCAAACAATTGCTTCTTTCTTTCGCCACTTTCAGGTATTTGCTTAAGCATCACTTTCTCAGAGAAGACTTTCCAGGACCCACTATTCAAAGTTTCAGCATAGCATCTCCTTATTGGTCCTTTATAGTTTACTTTCCTGATTTATTTTCTCTCTATCACTTATCACTATTATACGGTTATCATCTCTTTCATTATATAAGAGTAAAAGCTCCATAAAGATAGGGATGTTTGCTTTTTTACTGATATATTTGCTTTACCAGCATGTGGAACAATGCCTGAGATAAAGTAGGCACACGACCTGTTTTGAATGAACAAATGTATACATGCTACTATGTGCTAGTTAGTTTACAAGGATGAAAAAGAACTGGATTCCACCAAGAAACAAACTAATAAAAAACTGTCAAAAATGAGAGAAGTTTGTTTAAAGAGTTAGAGAGCATGGAACAGGGGCACCTAAGCCAGCCTGGGATAGGATGAGGTACACAAGTTGGGCTTCCTATAGGAGGTGGCACCTGAGTCTGATAGGAGTCAGCCCAAAGAAGGGAGGAAGAGAGGTTTGGAAAAGAGCTTTTTAGACAGAGAAGTAACATGAACAAAGGCAAGCTTTAGTCACCTGTGGTAGATTTGATGTAGTCATTACTGGCTAACTTCCTTTTTTATCCTCAACTACTCCTCTTCCTTTAAAGTCCCAACAAACTGTTGATCTTTAAATATTGTCTCAAGTTTAGCCTCTGGAAGAACCCAAAAGAAGAGAGTGATTCTTACCCAAATCTGGAGAATAAAAATGACAGTATCTTTGGGAGATAATCAGGCAAACCAGGTTGGTTGGATATAAGATATAGGTAGAGGTGAATAGGTTTGATAGCAAAGGAATTTGAATTCTAGGTTAAAGGATTTTAATTGTTTCAAATTCCTTACAGAATCTTTGAGTTTGGGGATGAAGTAATCAAAAAGATATCTAAGTATGATGAATCTAACTGTGGTATATAGTGGTACAGTCCTGGGGGCAAGGAGAGTCTACAGAGAGGAAACAGTTCAACTAGCATTGTTAGGGTATATTCAGAAGCACATTAGTGAGGTGACAGTGAGAATGGAAAGGAATAGATGGAAGGAATATGTGAAGTGGAAAAAAAGACAAGATACTGGTGTCAGGCTCTGTGTGTTATAGGGGGTGGGAAGAGAGAAGTAGAAAATGTTTGAGGCTATGTGATTTAGAGAGCAGCAGTATTATTAACAGAGATGAGGAAACTGAATGAGATTTGTATTTGATGAGTTAAATACATTTGGACTTGTTCCAGTGGGATATCTAAGTAGGGATGTTCAACAGACAGCTGAAATATAAGAAGGTGAGAAGAATTTTGTTTCAGAATTGGGGCTCTTTCACATGATGATAGATGTCTGGTTATTTTGAAAATCCCAAAGAAATACTTGTTTTATACAAATCTTACAGTCCTGACCTTGTGACTCTCAGTAGAGAATGGTGAATGTTATGGTAACCTGAAATGATTGATAGACTTTGCAGCTGAACTGAAACACACACACACACACACACACACACACACACACACACACACACACACACACTTGTGATGTGGAGAAGCTGTAAGTGAGCATGGGGTCATGAGGGAATTTGGGAGGGCAGAAATCTAACCATGCAAGTTCTTGAAGATACTAGACAACTAGGAAAGCATGAAGTCAAGTTCAAAAAGTCTGGCAGAGTTCAGGCACAGCAGACAACTGTGGAATTCTTGAGAGCGAGATTTGGTCAAAAAACCAGCCATTCTTAGCAGAGTCCTCAGACTCAAAGGACTAATGCTATTGGCTTTCTGCCTAGTTTTATGGAGTGGCGCTGGCGGTACACTGAAGGATGTTATTAAGGAATACATCCCTTAACTTTTTCTTCTTCAGGCTAAATAAACCTCATTTCATTCTTTGCACAGGTCATACTTTCCATTTCTTTAATTATTTGTTACTCTCTCTGAACTTTCTCCAATTTTCCTTTTAAAATACTGAGACCAAACCTTCAAAACACAGTAACAATTGGCCTAGTTCTGGGCACAGGAAATGATTCCTTTTCTAAAATGTTACACCCCAGGCAACATTTCTTTGCAGGTTTTTCCACCTGTTTTTAATGTGACCATTTAATTTAGTGCTCATCTTATTCTAGACATCATGTTAATTTTAGACAAAACATGATCATAATGGAACATATCTTTTTCTGTTTTAACTTCAAAGGTTCAGAGTTGGAAAGGGTATTAGCTCAAATCAAACTTCCCCCACCCCCGTTTTAGGAAGATAGAGGTAGATTACAGAATACTGCCATAGTACCAGTCTGATTCTTTTTGTCCTTTAAGACAGCTCATATCACATAATATGAGGCAACATTTTCACGCCTTCGCCTTAATTTGTGCTTTTGCCCCTGCTCATCCTAACAGATTAAACACCGGGCTAGATAAAAGGTGATGAGAAATAAAAAAAATTGCTTAGACATGAATCAAAACTGGAAGCAGGGGAGGACCCACCAAGGAGGACATCTCTGGGAGTAATCTTCCATGTAGACTGAAGGATGATCTTGTAAGGTACAGTCTCAGGTTACACACTCTGGACTCCAATTCTGCAGGATTTACAAGCCATTACTGGAGTCTGTGGCTCTACTGGCACAGGAGGAGGAGGAAGAAATGTTCACCGGACAATACAAACTTTCAGTTTACACAGTAAAATAAATACAGGGCTTTCCTTTTGCAGGGGGAAGAAACTTGACCCCTGAGTTTAAAGGGGGATCCATTTCCATGCTTAGAATCTCGCGAGGTCCTATTCAGCCAAGACTGCTCTGGATTTGCAGTCATTTCTGACAGGGGAAGAATTCAAAGCCAGAGAAGGGCAAAGTCTCCCCCTTTGAGGCTAATGAAAGGAAAGCTGCTGGTGCTGGGGCAGCAGAGAGGAAGGCCAGGCGAGCACCGCCCGCCCGCCCGCCTCCCAGCGGCTCCTCCTCGCTCCCCTAGGCCCACTCCCAAACTTAAGTACACGCTTTGCGTTCCAGCCAGAAGCCCTGCGTGAGGCTCTACACGTAGCCGCAGACAGCTCTTAAAATAGGTCGGAATTGAGCAAACAACCCAGACGCGAGGCTGAGAAGCGAGGGGAGACGACCACACTGGCACACGCAGCAGCACGGCGGGTCAGAGGGCGGCCAATAGCCAGGGCACGGCCCGCCCCGTTGCCGCCCCCTCCAGAGCCTATAAGTCGCCCGCGGTGCCGGGGCGCCGGCACGACCGTCCGCCTCCGGCCGTAGCTCCGCGGCGTGCGCTTGGCCCCGCTCGCTGCCCCCGGGGCGGACCAGTGGTCCCCGTGCTCTCGCGAGAAGTTCGCCGCCGCAGGGCGGTGGGGTGCCGCGCCCGCACGGGCCCTGAAGGGGCGGAAGATGGGTTGGTGCGCAGGAAAGTCGCAGCTTTTGCTGCTGGCTCTCGTCCTCCAGCCCTGGATTCCCTGCCTAGGTGCAGACTCGGAGAAACCCTCCAGCATCCCCACAGGTGAGCACTTCTGCGGCCCGCCACTGTCCCGTGAGGCTCATCCCGGTGGGCAGTTCATTCATCCTTCAGTCCATGGCGCGGGCTTGCTGAGTGAGTAGGGGGGGTGTGTGTGTGTGTGTGTGTGTGTGTGTGTGTGTGTGTGTGTGTGTGTGTGTGTGTGTGTGTAGGGGGTCCTGTCCCTCTCCAGAACAGCAGAGGTGAGGGGAGACTGGACGTTCTCCAGGCCCACTGAGGTGAGTGGGGGTGTATCGTCCCTCTTCCCCGGGACCACCGAGGAACTGAGCTCAGGCGGTGCTGCTCCCTGGAGAAGTGTGGGAGCGCCAGCCTTTACGGGCTCTCGGATTTTTCTACAGCACAATTTGGGGTTTCCTTTGGTTTTGCAGGTCACTGAGCACGAACACCTTTCCTGCAACTTTCCTTTCTTCTTCTTTCCTGGAGTTGGCTTGATTTATCCGTGTTAGACGAGGCAGTACTCCATCTGTGACCTAAACACGGGGCTCAGTGTACTTTCTGATTGATGGTGACACATTCCTTCCAGCGCCCCGGGAAGCAGCCGGTAACACCTACCTTTTGCCAAAAACAACGCTCAAACTTTGGTCGTTTCAGTAAGGCTGCCTGGCTATCCAGTACCCCGAGGCAGCAGCTTTCCTCCTTTGGGATTTGGAGGGGAACCTGTGGACAGACAGCTTCTCCTCTTAGCCACCCTTTTCCTAAGCCTGGTGCCTGTTCTTGGTTTCAGAAGCTCGAACTGCAGCAAATAGTCTAGTCAAGTTCATGTAAAACAAAACTTTTAACATTTAGCCAAATTAAAGGGACTCTTACCACATGTTTGTCTAAACATACTTTGCTGCCAAACATACTTTGTCGCACATGAGGTATCCTTGGAGTTTTCCACTTTTGTCCTTTAACTCTGTGCTCAGTTCTCTGAAATTAGAGTTTGCATTTAAATGACGTGCTATGCTTTTTTTTAAAAAAAATTAGGATCATTTTGGCACTTTTTTTTTTTTAAGTACGTAGGGCTTTTTTTTCTGCTTGAATTTTGCTTAACAAGGGTAAACCTATTTCAGGTTTACATTCAGAAGTTAATATTTGGTGTAGAGCTCAGCGAATCCATGAAGCAATAGTTTTGTCATTAAATAGTTCAGAACACTTCAGTGGGCTAAACTGTCCATCTTTCTACATTCCTGGCAAACAGTACGTGCTTTGTTAGCTTGAGAAACTTTGATATTCAGATGGATTTCTCTCAGGTACATGTGGTGGTTTTAAAATGGGTTTCTGAGCCCTGTGTAGTGCCTTTAAATTTAAACTGAATTTTTCCATAACTTTAAAATTTTCTTTTAGTGTATTATCTACAAAATAGACAAGTAAGTGCCTTCAACAAACTTGGAACTGGAGACATTTAAAAAACAACTTTCCCTAGAAAAATGATGTTGTCGTCGTTGTGAAACACCCAAAGAAGCGTGCTGGGAAATAAAATAACCTCTAAGTGTTTTGCTACTTTTAGAGGGACCTCTTCAGCCTTTGTATATTTTATTTCACTTCATCACCAACACTCTTCACTTTTTATAGAAGGCATTTCTTTGTTGCTGACTTTAAGTTTACAGTCAAAGTCATCTTCCTTTCCCATTCTGGCATTTAAGTTTCATGGAACTGGACAGTAAAGTTTTAATGGATTGTAACTTCAGAAAAAGGGAATTTCGGATGTGAATGCTTTCCTCAGAAGATGACCACATAAAACTCACTGCTGAAATCTAAGGACTGGTTTGGTTTTGGTGTGTGTGTGTTGGAGGGGTGGGGTGGGGGGGAACACAGGGAATTCAGTTATTGTGTAAGTGCAGGAAAATATTAATTTGTAATAGGTAGAGCTAGCAGTAGCAGGTTTGATTATAAACTTTAAGCAGATGTGGTAAGTTAATAAACATAGAGGGTGCAGTGCTTGATAACATAGCAAGAATTATGGACTATGTTCCATTTTCCACCTAAAATATTACAACTGAAAATTATTGAATTGGAAACTTATTTATCTCTGTAAATAACAAGCAAACTTTAGAACTCTTAAGTTGTTTAGCTTAATAAGGAGGTCTGTAAGAAGAGTGCTTATCACCTCTAACTCCCTATATTTGTCACTATGTCCCAGCTAGCCATGAAGAAATAGATTAGACCAGAGTTTCCTAGCCCTGTTGACGTTTTGAGCCAGATAATTATTTATTGTGGGGGCTGTCCTGTGCATTTTAGTATTTAGCAGCATCCTTGGCCTCTATCCACTAGATGCCAGGAATACCCTCCTCCAGGTATGAGAACGAACAATGTCTCAAAATGAAAATTGGCCAGATGTCTCCTGAGGGTTTGAAAACCACTTGGTTAGACTAATCTATGTGTATTTGAGGCAATGTAGCAGTACAGTGTTGCTGGAATGATAATAGAAACTCTGTTTTGAAAGCAAATATAAGGATTTTTTTAATTTTTCCACTGTAGTAGGGAATGTGCTAGTTGAAGCACATTAATCAATTTTTGGAATATAGTTTTTCTTATCTTTGATGCTGTGTGTTGACCAGAATTGAGAACACTGCTTTTTATTATATATACTGAGAGTTTTGCTTTGTGCTGTTTTCATTCCTTTTTGGTTGCCACTTCATTCTTAGCATGGAAAAGATCTAAACAAAATTCTGGTTAAAAACAATCATTTTCTCCTGAAATCATTTATAAAAATTTTATCTTAAAATTATATGCCTGTGGTAGCTTTTAAGGCAAAATCCTTCTAATGAGTGTCTAAAAATCAGGTTCATACCCTGATTATCTTTTGTGCACTTCACTGCTTTCTAGATGAGAGAGAGGATGGATTTATTTCTAACAGGCATTTGCAAAAGGGCCCTAGACCTGGATCAAAATTTTTATGTTTTCTAAGGCACCTAGACTATTTCATGTTCTAAATTGGGCAGACCCAAGTTTTGAGCACAAATGGAGGAAATGGTTTCAAATCTTTCTGTCAAGACTAGTATTTTTCAACCATGTTCATTTATGAACTCTTTCATTTACTCTGACGCAGTCCAGAAGGAAAGGAGAGGTTTGTTCCTATCTGCTGATGCAAACTGGCAATTTACGGGGTGGAGAGGGAAAGAGCAAGGTCCTGGAGAAACCTCTGGAAGGAAGAGAGAGAGGCTTGTCCTCTGTGTACTTTCTGTGTCCTGGGCTCCAGTAACACATGACTCATCATCCTTAAACTGTGTTTTATTTCATAGTGTAAAAACAGACACATGAAACAACTCTAGACAGTGTGAGGATAGGAAATGAAAATTAAATTGAGATACCCTTTTCTACCCATCATATTGGCTAAAACATTTAAAAATAAACTCATTATAATAAATGTAAACATGAGAACTGTCAAACTATTGATAAAAGGATGTCTTTGGAGAACAGTTTAATAGTGTCTAGTGGCGTTGAGAATCCACATATCCTGCAATCCTAGATATGTAAGTGTACATTATAGAAAGCCTCTGTAGCCACATGTTCTATATTAGTGGGTTCCACATCCACAGGTGGGAATCTGCAGGTTCAGAGAGGTGACTGCATACATTATTTTATACCATTTTATATAAGGGACTTGAGCATCCAATGGATTTTGGTACCTGTGAGGGATCCTAGAACCAATCTCCTGTGGATACCAAGGGACAACAGTACTCTCAAATTTCTGTGTCTGCCTGTTCTTGATATTCTATTCATTGTTTAAATCTGGCTTAGAAAATTCTTCTTACTATCTTTTGTTTGGCTCTTTCTAACTTCCTAATGCAATTGGTTTATACAAATTATACCTGTTTTGTATGATAGATATTTATGTTTAATAAATTACAAATTCTTTGAAGTAAGAACTGAGTCTTATTGATTTTTGTGTTCTTCACAGTGCCTTCCCTGTTTTTTGAACTCAAAGGTTCTAGGTTTTTATTTGAGTTTTTGGCTCACTCAGAGGGTTATGAAAAGTGTCATGCAGTCAGTGATATTGCTAGCTGCTCCTTTCCCCAGGATTTTAGTTAAATTTACTTAACTTCCTTTCTCTACCCAGGGACTCATACACTACCATGATCTAGCAATTTACCAAGGAAACATTAGGCAAGGCCTCGTTTCTGAACTATAGTTGGCAGCTCTTCTCCATAGGTTATATTTTTTGCTCTGTATACCTTGCTCACTTCTTAATCACCTTCAGAAATGCTTTCAGGTGATTGGATACCATGACCCTTTTTTTTATACATGGTGAAATGGAGGTTCGGAATGGTTATATAACTTTCAGAAGATCTCATAGCTGGAAAGCAACACAAGAGGGGCTTGTGCCTGTTCTTCAGGCCATGTTTATGCCTTTCCTGACCTCTTCATTGTTTCATTGGACTTTTGATACCTATGGGAAAGAAATGGAGACTGGGCATTAGAGACTTAAAGAAGCAAAAGGAAGACTTTGCTAAATGAGAAAGCACATACTTTGTAGGTTTACGTAAATGCAGGGGAAAGGGATAGATACAAACTGAAGGAAAACTGGGTCCTATGCCCTGGTAATAAACTATGGCTCATGTCCTGTGGGACAGATACAGCTGTCTGTTTTTGTATGGTTGGTGAGTTAATGATGGTTTTTATATTTTTAAATGGCTGAAAAATAGCTAAGGAAGATTAATATATTGCGACGTGAAAATTACACGAAATTCAATTTTCAGGGTCGTTAGAGTTTTATTGACTCATAGCCACATTTGTTCATTTACTTATTGTCTGTGGTTACTTTGGTGTTACAAGGCATAATTGAGTAGTTGCTACAGAGACTGTATGACTTTCAGAATCTAAATTATTTACTGTCTGGCCCTGTACAGAAAAACTTTGCCAACCCATGCTGTAGGAGATGACATTCCCATTTAAGCTGTGGCTCATGAAGATCTGCTACTCTCTCAGAAGGAGCCTGATTCTGGACAGTAGCAGCTGATTCTGGATATTTGAAAGGCCTGTTATTTATTAATTAAAGATTAAGGTGTACAGCCTGGTGATTTGATTTACAAATGTTATGAAATGATTACTACATTATGTTCAGCTAACATCCATGTTCTCATATAGGTATAATAAAAAGAAAAAAGAAGAAAGGAAAAAATATTTTTCTTTGTGATGAGAACTCTTAGTATTAACTCTTAACAACTTTCTATATATCATACAGCAGTGTTAGCTATAGTCATTCGTAGTAATTATTTATCTTACTAGTGGAAGTTTGTACCTTTTGGAGAGCACTGTTTTTCATTTTAGACTTTCAAATTCAAACATAGAGCTTCTCTGTTACTTCCTTTTAAACATGGCTCTTGATGCTAACTAGACATGTAGCTTGTTGTAAATAGTGTACTCATGACCAAAAATGACTAAAACATTCTGATGTCTGGTTGGAAAGGAGATGCTTATTTCCTCTTCAGTGCTTGTGTGTGTTCTAGTAATTCGGTCTAGAAATTTTGCTATAAATTTGTGGTTTAGTACCTGGGAGGAAATGGTTAGCACATTTATCAATGAGTATTTTTATTCTTCTTCAACCATTGCTGTAAATTAGGCTAAACAAATTGGTGCCTTTTAAAGTGATAGATATTTTTCTATTTTACTAATTTGCATGTGCTGTGGTGTGCTTGCCTCACTGAAATAACAGAACTGATTTTCAGAGGTATTAAGATTTTAGTTAGCCAAGAAACAGTTATCCAGAATAGTAGAATGGTAAACAGTGTGTCATGATTTGTTATTTTTACACTACTTACTTGCTTAAGGCCTATATGTTGCCACCTGTATTTGATAATGATGCTACTATAGATGGTCTAACAGTACAGAATTGATTACTATCTTTTTAACTTTCCCTTCAAAAAATACCATTTATAATAAAAAAAATACAGTAACTTCAAATAAGTTTTAATGTTTCACACTCAGGATAACTTTAAAACAAAATCCAAAGAGAAGAGGTATGTTACTTTTCTACCCAGAGGATAGTTTTCCATTACATATTTTCTTTTGTGTGTTAAAAGATGGAAATTGACTTCTATTATTAATTTTAATTTAGTTTTTAAATATAAATCTCTTTATTAAAAAATCTAACTCAGGTTAGTGCATTTACATACTTAGTCACTAGATTGATTCACAAGCATTTTTCAAGCCTTAATTGTATTAGTAGCATACTATAACGGTTTGGGGAAAATAATAAGCATTTTTTATTCCTGTTGAAATATGGCTATAGCTCCTCCTGTCTTAAATTTATTTCTTATTGGAGGTGTGATTGAGAAAATGCAAGAAATTTTGTTTAAGGTTTAGTTTGTATAGGCTTAGAATTAGATTTTGTCTAAGTAGGGAAAAAACTTTAAACAAATAGTGAGCTGACAGTCTTTCTTTTTTTTTTTTCTTTCTTTTTTTGGCTTTTATTTCAAGCACAATAAACACTGACATTTTGTTCTTTTCTGTTCTTTTTGACTTTTACTCTTCCTACAAGGAAGTAACAGTTTCTATGCAAATTTCTGAGTGGTAGGGATGCTCCCCAGTCACTATTAAGACAGTGACAGGGTCTGCTACATCTGGGTATTCTCTTCCTTTGAACTGAGGGCCCATATTTCTGAAGGAGTACTGTATTTATAATAAAAAATTTCAGTAGAAATAAAAAAAACATTTTAATTTCAATATAATTCAAAGAACTTGCTTATTACTATAAATATACTACATAAAACTTTTAATACAAATAAGAGCTTTGGAGGATATACAACTAAAATGAGGAGCTAAATGATCAGAAAAAGTGTTTGTAACATAGTTGAGTTTCTAAAGTGAGCAGAGTTACAATTTTCATAGTTATATTGATTGTTATATTGATTGTATTATTGCTTTTTATTATTTTGGATGCATAGGTGTCCTGGTATTTATTACATTAATTGCTCATCAGCTCATTTTCTTTATGGTTACAGTCTCAACATTTTAAAAGGAATTCTGCTATTTATTTTATAGTTACTGCTAATATGTTTTAAAATTCCTTCCAAAGAGAAAGAGGATTCTCCTCTGCTTTAAATGCTGTGGTTCTGCTCCTCTGTGCTGTGGACACCATAAGGTAAAGATCTTATGGCATGGAGGAACTGTAAAGCACATGTAATTTTTATCACTCTCATTACCACCCCCAGTCAGTCCCAGACACACAAGGGCACTAAGAAGATATTGAATATGCATCATGCCACGCAACTTCACCTTCTGCAGGCATAGCAGCAAGCGGAAGAAGTATGTGGAATCCTGGCACTCTTGGGTGTCTGATTCTGGGACATTGTTCAAGAAAAGTCCTGGGAGCTATACTTCTTAATTCCATTGACAACAGAGCTCCAACACAGAGCCAGTGTCTCATCAGCAAGGCTCTGTCATTGACTAGTTTGTTTTGCTGGTTTGAAGCCACACTTTTATGGGGCTTTATAGGGTGTTAATTATTTGTAGTTGTAATACACAGGGCTAAGGAGGGAGCCAGTTTTGTTTAGATATTTTAAATGTATTTTCTAACCTGTTTTTTAATGTTTACCATTTTCTTTCTTGTTCTAGCAGTATACTAAACACCAGCAGCTGTTTCAGCATCTCAAAAAAAAAAAAAAGCAAATATAGAATTTAAATTATTATTAAAAATAGAAAAGCTGACTAACAGTTTGCAGGCAGACTAAAATGTCCTCCCTAATTCAATCACCTGGGGAAGTCTTATAGAGCTGTTATGCAGAGAGCAAACTGTCTCTTCGATGGAATTTTCCAGTCATGCCCAAGATACCTCTAAGGCCCCTTGTGTTCAGAGGTCCTCTCTCTCCTGCTCTAGCCTTGCTGGGTCTTTCCTGGCCTCCAGCTGGCACCACAACTGTGACCATAGTTCCCTACTCGTCCAGACCCTCTGAAATTCCTGTCAGCCATGTCTAGAGAAGGACAATTCTCCTTTTCTTCTTAGTTTAGTTTAAACAGGGCTGGAATTTTTAAACAGTGACTTTCCTAGGTAACCAAGGGCAAAACAAACCCCAAAACTGGAAAATTACCACAGCAAAAAAATGAACAGACTTACAGAGAGATGCAGAAGTTTTATTCTCTGATTTTAGTTAGAGACACACATACTTGACATCCTCAGGGGTACATTGGTTTCTTTGTCCTTGCTCAGCTTTTCTTTCTCTGCTCTTTCATTATACTCCTCACTTACCAATTTCTTTTACACAGAAAGCTCTTTCTTCTCCAGGATTGGAACTCATGAAGTTCATGGGTAGATAAGTGTTAGTTAATAGGTTGTTAAATTTAAATACACACACACACACACACACACACACACACACACACACACACAGGTATATATATTTATGTATGTGTATAAAACATATATTTTGATCACTGCCCCTAGTTCTTGCTAATATTTGGTCTTTGACTTTTGTTCCTGACAGAGCTCCTAAAACCCTTGTAATTTCTTGGGCAATAGGAGCATCTTTTGTTCTAATGAGACAACTCTTGGTAGGCTCTTGGATGGGGGTTGGCCACTAGAAAGAACCAAGCCAAGATTAAAAGCTTGGAGCTTTCAGTCATACCCTCCATCTTCTAAAGAGGGAGAGGGGTTAGCCAATAAGTTAATAATTGCTCATACCTACATAATGAAGCCTGTATACAAATCCTAAAGTATGGGGTTTGCAGAGCTTCTGGGTTGGTGAATGCATTTATGTGCCAGGAGGGTGGTGCACCACAACTCCACGGCTCTTGCACTCAGGATCCTTCCAGACCTCACCCTGTGTATCTCTTCATCTAGCTGTTTATTTTAAAATATTGTATATTTTAAAATATTTCTTTTGTAATCTGCAGTAGTGAATAAACTGTTTTCCTGGGTTCTGTGAGCTGCTCTAGCCAATTACAGAACCTGAGGAGGGGGCCTTGGGAACCTCTGATTTGTAACCAAAAGCTGGGGGTAAACTGGGGACTTACTACTTGAGATTGGCATCTGAAGTGGCAGCAGTTTTGTGGGACTGAAACCTTAACTTGTGGGGTCTGTAAAACACAACCAATGCTTTCCTTAGACATAGGGGGACTAGATATTTTTATATTTTTGTAAGGATGTATCAACATAACCTTAGCCATTAGACAACCTATTTTTTTTCTATGGATGAAAGTTTTTATGCATTTTTGCCTATAAGTCTTTTGGTATTGCTTTAATTAGTAATTTACATTTGAGTAGCAATTTACATTTACTTTTATGAATCTACATACTTTAATATAGCTACATTTATTTAATTAAATCAACTTTAACAATTCTCCCGAAATACATTTTTTATAACAGTATTTCAAAATTTAATTCAGTGAGTATTGTTTGTGTTCAAAGTTGCCTTATGAGGAGGAAAAATAGAAAAAACAAAACAAGACAAAAAACTCTCCAGGCTCAGTTCCTGCTCCTCATTGAAATTTTAAGATTCTTACAGGGAAAATAATGCATATGTAAAACTAAACAAATGAAAGAAGCACTTATGATAAAGCAGCCTGGTCTTTGGGGAAAAGAATAGACATCTGGGCATCAGGAAACCTAGATCTGAGTTCTCCCCTTCCACTCTCTAACCTTGAGCCAATTACCTCACCCCTTGGCGCTTCCTTTGTAATTTATGACTGTTATTTGATGTTTCTTGAATTCTAAGTGTCAGGATGTGTAGTAGAGACAAAGTGCAGCAGGAATCAAAAAAGAGACCTCAAGTAAAATTACTATAATTTATTTGTTAGGCTAAAGGAAGCACAGATACAAAGTTGTTTTATATTTTAATATTCTAGTTATTCTCTCAGGAGCTAGACTTGGACAGGCCTCAATATTGCTTTTATCCTAATTAACTTTTGATTTAGAGGTAAGAAAGGAAGACCAAGAATAACTAGACTTAAATTTACATTTAAAAATATTCCAAGTGTTTTTATATGACGGGAGAAAACAGTCTGGTGTTTATATGAAACTATTTTCTGCCTTCTGAGAGGAATCATATATTCTTTAGTACATTTAAATATTATAAGCTGTTTTAAAAAATAACTATATTTTTCTGTTTCAATCATGATTGTTTAAATCATATTGGTTAATAAAAATGATGCTGGTAACTCTTTAGAAGTTAAAAACATTTTTTTACATGAAATGTGCTATTTAAAATTAGAGGTCCTCTTCTAAATTGTTACTGAAACAGTTATCAAATCACCTACATCTATGTTTTAGATGCATTAATATCTTTCAGATATTAAGATTGTCTTTAGTAAACTGGAAACATGGTAAATAAAATCAGTTTATGGGAGAAAAGCAGTATTTGTGTGCATATATATGTGTGTGTAAGCATATGTGTTTCTAGCCATGGTGATTATTGTTAGGCCTTATGAATGGAGTAGAAAGAATGTCTTTTGAGACTAGACTTTCCTTTGATATACTGCTCAATCATTGTCAGAGTTTATTCTACATGGGCTTCCGTCTGTGGAATGGAACATATCTATGAGTGATATAGTCTTAGAGTCAGTTCTTGGAGGAAATGGTGGTACCAATGTTTTTTCTTTTTTCCTGGCTTTTTTCGTACTGTTTGCAGAGGGATTTTATATAAATTGAAGGAATCTGTTCAAATAAAGCATTGGAGGGTAGCTTAATTTTGAAAATATATATACAGTTCTTACTTTTTCAAGTCTAAGATTACCAGAAATCACAGAATCATTTAGCCTGGATGTTATTTTGGAGATTAACTGTGATTTATTGAATAAGCAAGTAAATATTAACAGATGTTTCTCCTGTAGAATAAATAGGTAAGGTTAAAGAAAAATCTGTTTTATTGAAGTGATAAAGTAACCTTTGTATTATTATTTGATGTAAAGTAGTTGATATTTTTGTTCTTCAAGTAGAAGCATAGAGTTTTTTTCATAGGCCAAGCCACTCTTCTCCATAGCTAGTCATTGATTTACCTGTACCAACAGCACCGTGGCAGGTTACAGTTTTTGGCTAAGTAGATAAGTAAGATTTTTCAGGTTGAGGTGAACAATAAACTAAGAAGCCTTCTTTGAACCATATATGAAAACTTAAGATACTTATATCTCCTCTTCTCTAGCTGGATTTAAATTCTTATAAATATAACATATGAATTTTTCTTAATGTCAGAAAAAAGCCTTTTGAAAATGAGTTTTATCAGTGTGAAGTGGTGATGGGGTAGAAGATAAGTGGAAAAGAGGAGGTGAAATTGCCTGCAAGTATGTCAGAAAATTATAAAATATGATTTGAATGGGTTCAGACAGTTTAGAAAAACCTGAACTAGAAGTCACTGCCCCAAATGCTGGCAAAGGGGAACTTTGCTTATGTAAAATTGGGCATGCCCTAAGAAATATGGTTTGAGTACCTTCATAGTAGGGATTTATTTATCTAGATTATGCTAATTAATGGTATAGCATTTTATATGAACCATAATAAATTGTATATCCCAGTTATTTTTGCTGTGCCATGACTCTCAACCTGTGGTCCAATGTGTGTTGACCCTGGTGGCACATGTACACTGAGACAGTGTGTAGTACTGGATTTGTTTTCATCTGGTTGCATGTATAAGCCGGTTGCCTTGGTTATCAGCAGAGGTTCAGAAATATAGACACTGTGGCTCTGTGATGCGAACTGTAGATGTGTTCCATTGTGGAAGAGGGCGTTTCACATCACTTGGTATTTCTAAGTTGAGGTACAAGTCATTGTACTTGAATTATCTGGAAAGCTGTATTAGTCCCCTTTCTTCCTGAATGTATTGCTGAGAATTTGGGGAAGATGCTACTTTGCTATTCAGACCTTACGGCAACTGCAGAGACAGTACAGAAGAGAATGTTTACTTTAAAGATATAGCAAGAGGGTTATTTGTACAGGAAAGAGTCTAGATATTTCTAACTGAATTAACAGGATGTATGAGCTTGCCTGGCTTACTGGAATACATGATTTATTTTAAGGCCAGATGATCATAAACTGCTTGAATGCTAGTTAGAAAAGGTGCTTTGTGGGAAACAGTGTAGGGTAATGATTAAGGAGATGGAGTTTTGGAATCAGACAGCCTGTATTTAAGTCCTATCTCTAACATTTATTTACTGATTGTCCTTGGAGCAAGTTACTTAACCTCTCTGAATCATAGTTTCTTTATCATGATAATTGACTCCTTGAACTGATTTGAGGTTAAATGATATAATTCCAGTGAAATGCTTAGCACAGTGTCTACAAACAGAAATTCCTCAATAAGTAAGTGCTAGTACTTTTAATGAGTGCTATTGTAAAGTAAAATCAAGAATATATGGAATTCATTCCTGTTTTGATTGATAGTAGGGAGAAAAATGTAGGCCGTCGATAAATTCTAGACAATAAGTTGTCCTGATATCCCTGGGTTTCCCATCTGTAGATTCAACCAGCTGTGAATCAAAAATAGTACTTTTTCTCTGTAGTTGGGAATCTGTAGATGCGGAGGAAGACTGTATGCATTGTTCTACACTATTTTATATAAGGGACTTAAACATCTATGATTTTGGTTTCCTTGGGGAGCCAAGAACTAATCCCCTGTGGATACCAAGGGACGTTTCGGGAGGCAAAAGTTATATGTGGTTGGTGTCCCAATCCCCATGTTGTTCAGGGGTCAACTGTAATTTCTTCTTAAATTATTACTCATGCCTCATTTTTCTCATACTAATCTTGTCACAAGTACAGTGGCTCTTACCTGGGAGTGATTTTGCCCCCAACAGTTGGGTGCTACTTGCCAGTTGGGTGCTACTGCACCTGTAAGTAGAGGCCATGGGTGCTGCTAAAACATCTTACAATGCATAGCATGTATGCCCCTCACTAGAAAGAATTATCTGGCCTCAAATTTCAGTAGAGCTAAAGTTGAGAAACTGCTCTAGTCTGACTGCACCTTTCTAATTTCACTGCCCTGTTTAGAAGCTTCCATCGCCTTCCCTATTCCTGAATGTATTTATCATTATTTTGCAGTTTTCCCTCTGTATACATACTGGACTGACTCTTCACTGTCCGGCCAAAATACTGTGCTTTTACCTTTTTAAAGTCATGTCTGTTTCTATGTCTGTCAGGGTGCCATTCAGGAAAGAGAAGCCATTTTAGATATCTGGAGCAGAAGATTTTACAAAAGTAATTATGGGCCAACACAATTATTGAAAAGACTGGAAGAGCAGGCTTGTGGCTGAACCTCAGCATTGACTCCTAGAAAAGCAGAGAAAGCTAATCAGATTAGGAAGTTAGTACCTCAGCCCCAATTGGGAGGAGTCAGGAGTCCTCTAGTAGAACTACTGAGTTATGAATATTGCTGCCATAAATATAATTCAGGGATCAGGAAGCTAGAAAACAGAATCCAATTATTGCTTCTGCAACATATTTATCTGTCTATGTGTCTATATTCCTCCCTTTTTTCCCTCTCCTCCCTTTCTTCCTTCCTTCCTCTTTCCTTCCTCTTCCCTCTCTTCCTCCCTATACAAAGTAGAAGACTAGAACACTAATGTAGCATAACCCCACATCTTCAGGATCATGCTTACCAAGAGAGAGCATGGACAGTGAGGAGTCCAGAAGTAGTGGGGAGAAGGCAGTCTTGTCTTCCAAATCTCATAGAAATGCATCTGAAAGAAGGCATAATTTTCATTTAGAAGCTTAGCTCCAAAGGAGTTGGGAAAATATAGCTTTAATATGTTTTTTCCCATGACTTTCTTCAGTAATTGTTTTTGAATCTTGACCATTCAATAATTGTAGAATTTTATGGTAAGTCTTGATGATAGTAGGGAAGCAATTATGGTCACAGTATTAAACGACATGTTTTATTAACATAAGGGCTCTATTATAAAGTTCTAAAATTATTGAATGCTTTCTCAAGTTTCAAGAACAACTACAGAAAAAAGTCATGAGACAAATGAAATAAAACTATAGAATAGAGGCAACTAAGTAATAAGAATTTATCTCCTCTTATCCTCCTTTTTTTAGGCCAATGAATCTTAACATGTAGGGAACAGTGTAGTGCAGCTTACCTCTAATTACAATTTTATAGTTCTTTTTGACTTTCGGCTACTTATTTTGTGGTTTTTTCATCTTATACAATACCCTATTAATCTTCAGTAACTATTTACCTGGCTTCAATCACTTTTGTGAGATGAAACAACTAGGGCTTACCCAAGGCTTCTGGAATTTGAGAAGGTCAGGAGATACATTCTGGCACCTTTAGGAAGGAAGGATTTAGTTTGACTCCATTCATTAAGTATTTATGAAAACAAAAGTACAAAAGAAAATTTTGGATCACCATAAGTATACCTCATAATTATAGATTTATTAATGATTTTTGAAAGTTTGGTTTTCACATAATCATTTTTTTTTAACTTTTTAATTTCTTTGTTCATGGCAGAAACTATAAATAAGGTTGTGGCTGAAATTTCTGAGCAAATCTATAGAGGAGTATCTTTCATTATAATTAGAATGTCGGTTTTCCTCAAAATTATTTAGAGTTAGGACATACAAAAGTTGTTTCATTTTACTTGACTTCTCTAGGCCCTTCCCAACTACACATGACATTTATTTATTTTAAAATTATATTTGTTTAGCTTATTGTTTGTGACAGTTCAAGGTAGTAAGTACATACACTTCAATGTTTTAATGAATAAATAAATAAAACTAGATTGGGAATGGATGGGTTAGATTAAATAATGCCTATATAGGTTTAATATGCTGCCATGGGAATTTTACCTTTTTGATTTTGTGTATGTGTTTAAAATGATACTTCTCAAAAAGTTTTATTTTTGTTTTGATGAAGATAAAAATAATCTTTGAATCTGGATTTATTTTGATGACATGTACCCAATAAAATAACATGTGCTTAGTATGCAGTCAGTTTAGCCCTTTCTAATGTTTTTCATCTGTAAATCATTCTGAATGCTCTAGTAAGAAATAACAGATCTTTTATAAGATGTCAAAGCATCAGTAAGAATTAGTTAAGAAGTAGGATATAACAGGCTTTATGAAGATGGTATAACTTCATTTAAAAATTGTATTTTTGGTTGCAATGAAAATACATGCTCATAACTAAAAATGAAGACATTTAAGAATTAAATTTGTCCATGATCCAATATCATTGTAAATGATGTAAAACATTGTGATAGTAATTTTTTTCTTCATTCATATATCTTCTTATGTTTTCTTTATAAAATCAGGATATATATATATATATACTTATTGATAAGCACGAAGAGATTATTTTGTATTCTACCTCATTCATAAAGCACTAGATTTTTAAGTATTTTCTCATGGCTTCAAATACTCTTCAAGTCATAATTTTAAAGGAACATCTTAATATCTGTCGTGGGATCATACCATAATTTGTATAGCCATTATCCCATTATTGGACATATAATTTGCTATGCTGTGCTAACAAAATAATATTGTAAGGATGTTTTTCAAAATGAGTTTTGGTTTCCATTTTTATAGGATAGGTCCAAGAAACAAAATATTGAAATCTGAACTTTTATCTCTTGTTACATGTTATCAAGTTGCTTTCCAGAAGGTTGAATGGATTGTCATCTCCACGAGGAGGATACTAAATGGTCTTTAGTATGGAATTATTTTTTCATCATTGCTATTTCTTCTGTGAGTTGCATATTCATATCAATGGAGTGTACATTCTAGGGGAGTGAGAAAGGACAATAAACAGATGTACTGGATAAATATATAAGTACTAAGAATAAAAATAAAATGGAATCGGGTTAAGAGTGCTGAGGTTGAGATGGCTGTTTTAGGTACTGTTTTCAGAGGAGGCTTTTCTGGTTGCATTTGAGCAGATATTGGAAGGGAGATATTGTTGTTGAGAGAAGAGCATTACAGGCAGCAGGAATCACAAGTGCAAATACCTTGAGCTCGGGATGTGCTTGATGTGTCCCTGGAACAGCAAGTTTTCCCATGTGCCTGCAGGAGGGGCAGGAAGAGGCTGGTAGGGAGGGAGATCAGAATGACAGTCAGGACCAGATCTCCTAGGGACTTGGACACAATGGTAAGGAATTGGAATTTGAGAATAAGAAGGAAACCACTGGGATATTATGAGGCAAAAAGAGACAAGATCTGTGTGAATTAGAATAACTTATCTCCTTTGAATGGAGGAGAGCTGGATTTCAGTCCCATTCTCCCCTTTAGTCCCTTTGCTGGGTGGCTGTGTGTAATCCAGCTGCTCAACTGTACATTGTAACCCTCAACTGATAAAGTTTTAGATGTGTCATTGTGGTGGCAGTATGAAGAATAGATTGAAGTGAGCAGGGAGGCCATTTAAATAGTCCATGGGAGAGATGATGGTGCCCAGGTGTAGATGGTTAGCTAAGACTGGATTCTGTCATGCTGATAGAACTTGCAGATAGATTGAGAAATGTGAGAGGAACAGAGCAGTTAAAATTTTGCATGTAAAAAGTTTAAATTTGGTTAAGTCTGCATCAATTAGGAATACACTGCCTGCCATTCTTTATATTCTCATTCTTATTGTGCATGGATTGGAACTTCCCTGAGAGATTTTGGTGACTATTTTATAGCTACTTTAATAATTACCATTATTAAAATTTAATAGTCTTTGTTATGTCTGTAATGTTATTATACAAGTATTTATTCATGCTGAAAAACAGGCCCCCACAACAGAAATTTTGCAAGGAAAATCAGTGTTAAACACTAGGACGAAGGCCAAATAGCTGCTGTGATTCACTGAGCTGTGAGTGTGGGAGAGAATACACTGAAAAATGGTAAAGTGCTGAAAAATTACAGAGCAGCTTGAAGCAGATTTTTAAAGTTTACAGAAATTGTCATATAGTCAAAGCAAAGAAGATGGGAACAAATGGGGAGAAATATGGCTTCATGACTGTAAAAGATAGTGCTGCTGCCATGAGTCCAAGTCAGCTGTGATTTGCACCAAGGCAAAAGTATATTTGATTTGATAAGAGATCATAATGTGCTGGTGATGCCCCTCTCTTATAGTTTGATGTAGTATATTAATTAAAAGACTTTATTTTGAATTTAGCTTTTATTGTTTGTTATTTATTATTCTCAAATTATGTTTAAAACAAGCCCTGGGAGATTTATGTTCCTGGAAAATGCTCCCCTCTTTCTTGATTTCCATTTAGTTCAGTGGGAAAATTAATCTTGTAATATAAGAGGTTTGGGTTTTGTAGTATTTTCACTAGTATCCTTTGCATAAAAATGCAGTGACTCTGTAGTTGGAAAAAGGTCCCTGGTGATTCTTATATGTGCCACTTAGTTTTCAGGAGCAGATTGAGGAAATAAACCTGGAAAAAAAGAGACTGAGTATGAATCTGCAAAGAGAGGGGGAGAAAATAGTAGAGAGAAGCATTAGAAGGGGATAGTAGTTTGATATAGCTAGATAGTGAATTGGGCACTAAATATTTTGCTAATTGAATCAGGAAACTTATTGGATTACATAATTTTCCATTTACTTACAAAAGAAAATGCTGCACACATTGATTTAGGCAACAAAAATCTCTATAGAAAAAAATTAATTTTTTATTAAAGAATATTAAATAACAGTAGATAGTAGTTTCAGTTGTGACTTATTTAGAGTTACTTTTGAAAGAATAAATATTTTCTTCATCTTTTTGAAAAGTAAGGAAGAAATTGAGTTAAATTATAACTTGGTAATTGCTTTTTTGACAGGGACATTTGGTTAATGGTATAGTAAGAGACATTGATACCAGTCCTCTAACTCTCTAGGAACAAAAATGAAAGGATCCAGAATAGCTGGCAAAGAGGAGGCCACTGAGACATCAATGTTACTGGATTATATTGATTTCCATCCTGTTATACAAATAGCACATTTCTTCACCTGAACTTATCTTTCCTCAGGTCTCAGTTTTTGTGTGAATTCCTGAGTTCTTCCTTAGCCTTTCGATTTAAAACAGCTTCCTCTGTTAAAATCTCTTATTTCATTCTTGCTTTGAATTAATTCTTAGCATTTATCACAATTTCCACTTAGACTTAATCATGTGATTATTTACTTACTACCTGCCACCAGCACCTCCACTATATGGTAAGATCCATGAAGACAGTGATTGATTCTTCCAAAAATATGAGTGCCTTTCTTCCTTCCAAAAATATTCATTGAATACTTACTTCTGTCAAATGGAAGTTGGTGATATGTCAACTCCTGGAATTTACATTATCCTACATTTTTCCCATGGCATCTCGTTAACATTTCACATGGTGCCTCGTTCACAGAGAATGTTTAATAACTATTAAGAAATGAAGATGAAAGCCACTGAGATTATTAATAGGGTTCCATGGTGGAGTGAAGTCATGGTTTAGATCTGTAGTTCAGGAATATAAACTTCTGAGGCTTGAGAGTCCTTTTCTTTTCACAGGCTGCAATTTCTAGGCGCTCCTGCCTCTGTGATGCTCCTGTGCTGCACAAGAGTTTCTGATGACAGTAATCTACCTTTCTGGTGGGAAATAAGAATAATCCCAAAATTCTGAATGATTAATTGGGCTGACTGAGGTGGGTCCTGTGCATCAGTATTTTTAAAAAGCTCTTTAGGTGTCATACAGGGTCCAGAATTACTATCCTAAAGCAAGAAGAGTATGGAGGTTATGTCTAAAAGATTCTCTTCCCTTCAAATACTACTTGTTTTATTTTGGCAGAAGAACTTGTAGGTAGGGTGTGGGCGTGTATATGTGTATATTTTCTTCCCTCAGAAGGAGTTTTGATTTTTTTCAATGCCATTCTAATGGTTATCAAAGCAACATGATTTTTCACCAAATATCATGGAAGCCTGAAATATGTTTTTACTGCTTCAGTCTGAGAATGTTTTAGGTCAGCCTGACTTCTTTCAATAAAAACTAGAACCTCTCTAATCTTCGATCTTATTTTGTAAACTTAGATCTTATTTTGTATACAGTTTAAGTAAGATGCAAGATAAATAGACTTCATGTAGTAGTGATCACTACATGAAATACAGCAATTTTAATTTTAATATAGTTAACTTTGTACTTTTTTCCTATAATTAATCTAAACATCTAGCTATTTCTTTATATTACTTATGATTAAAGATAAGAAAACCATTTACTGACTTTATTTAATACACAGTATGAACAAATGAGTTTTCTACTTCTCAGTACATAATATATTATACAAATTATAAGTGGGCAGTAACTGAGGAAACATGCTGTGCTATTGATAGAAGCAGGCATACTAACACTCAGACATCAGAATGGAGACCAAGAAATTAAAGGTCAGAAAAAGCATGTGAAAAAACATTCTTTCTGGGGCCACTTATTACAGGGATAAATAGCTCTGTAGAATTAGATGTGTTTTGGGGAATTACTGTATCACTGGAAAGTACAGTAAGAAATGATCATGAAACATCAAGAAGAAGTTATATTTGCTATTCTTTGTTAATTCTAGTATTTTATAGAATGATTTCTATTAAAAAGTGTTCAGATAAAGATCAAAGGCTCTATGATTTAACTGATTGGAATGCTCAGTGACTAAAAATGCTAACAAAGTAGATTGTGAATTTCAGAAATCTTTTTTATTCTTATTTTAAGTCATATTGTATATTTCTGAAAAAAACACACATAAATAATATAGTTTAATCCAGATTCTTTGATATGTGTGTGTGCGTGTGTGTGTGTGTACACACATATAGAAAACAACTATAAAACAATATCCGAGTTTATGACATTATTGTGAATTTTCTTCCACTTTGAGAAATTCTGGAATTAACAGTGATTGAGGAGTGTTAGAGAAGTCATCAATGATAAGAAAATACTGAATGCTTATCCCTGCTTCTAGGTCAAAGTGAAATCAGACTTCCCTGGGGAGCAGTTCTCTGATGAGTAATGCCAGGAACCCTTTCAGCAGTGGGAGTGTCATCTTTTTTGACTCCAGAGTGTAGAGGCTTCTCAAGAGCTTGAACTTTCAAGGATTCCCCACAGCTTCTGACACTGGCTAAGCTTTCCAACTAGGGGATCTGGTTCCTGCTACACAGTTTCCCTGAATGAGCTTCTGACTTGTCCAGATTAAACCCGACCCAGTATAGGAGTATTCTGTCTCTATGTGGATTTAAACTGCCGAGATTAAATTCAAATGAGAGCTATTTCATAAATATCTGCTTTAAATATGTCTTATTTATGACCATTTAATGCCTTACTGTTTTTCTTCTGCTTTAAATGTGGATCTTGTTTATGACTACTTAATCCCTTGCTATGTTTTTCTCTTTCTTGAAGAAACACTTGGTGAACCATTCATTCCCAATGTGTTGCAGGTAGGTATGAATTAAATATCTTACAAGAGACAGGGAAAGAGAGAGGGAGGGAGGGATCAATTTTTCATAGTGACTTTCCTCTAACAATGTTTGTTGTTAATAGCTGCTATTTCTTTTCCTCAGTTGCTTTCTTTTTATTTTTCACAATTTAATATATTTTTTTTTCATTTTTCAATTAAGTTGACATAACATTTTATATTAGTTTCAGGTGTACAACATAGTGATTAGACATTTATATAATTTACGAAGTGATCACCCCAATAAAGCTAGTACCCATTTGACACCATACATAGATAGTAGAATACTACTGACCATATTATACTTTATATCCCCATGACTATTTGAACTACCAATTTGCACTTCTAAATCTCTTCTCCTTTTTCACCCATCCCTCCAACCCCTTCCTGTTTGGCAACCCTCAATATTCCCTGTATCTGTGAGTTTGTTTCTGTTTTTATTTTTTATTTTTATTTTGTTCTTTAGATTCCACATGTAAGTGAAATCATATGGCATTTGTCTTTCTCTGACCTACTCTGCTTAGCACAGATCTTTTAGGTCCATCCATGTTGTTACAGATGGCAAGATTTCATTATTTTTTATGGCTGAGTAATTGTATATATGTACCATCTATTTTCTTCATTCGTCCACTGGTGGACACCCAAGTTGCTTCCATCCCTCGCCATTGTAAATAATACTATAATAAACATATGGGTGCACATGTCCCTTTGAAGTAATGTTTTGGATATCTTAGGTTCAATACTCAGAAATGGGATTACTGGTTCCTTCTTTGTTTTTTGGTATAGGCTTTGTTTAAAGTCTGTTTTAAAGTCTTGTATAAGTATAGCTACCCCAGCCTTTTTTTTTTTTTAATTTCTATTTTTACGAAATATCTTTTTTCATCTCTTTACTTCAATCTGTGTGTATCTTTTGATCTGAAGTGAGTCTCTTGTAGGCAGCATATGTAAGGATGTTGTTTTCTTATCCATTCAACCACCCTATCTATCTATGTCTTTTGATTAGAGTATTTAATCCATTTATATTTGAAGTAATTGTTGATAGATATGTAGTTGTTGCCATTTTTATTATCCATATTTTTTAGCTTTTTTTCCCCTTCTTTATAAAGAAGTTTCTTTAACATTTCTTGTAATGTTGTTTTGGCATTGATGAACTCCTTTAACATTTTCTTGTCTGGGAAGCTCTTTACCTGTTCTTTCATTCTAAATGATAGCTTTGCTGGGTAGAATAATCTTGATTGTAGGTTCTTGCTTTTTATCACTTTGAATATTTCCTGCCAATCCCTTCTGGCCTGCAAAGTTTCTGTTGAGAAATCAACTGACAGTCTTATGGAGCTCCCTTGTAGATAACTAACTGCTTTTCTCTTGTTGCTTTTAAGATTCTCTCTGTCTTTAACCTTTGGCATTTTAATTCTGATGTGTCTTGGTATGGGCCTCTTTGGGTTCATCTTGTTTGGAGTTCAATATGCTTACTGGGCTTACATGTCTATTTCCTTCACCAAATTTCCATCATTATTGCTCTCTCTCTCCTCTTTCTGGTACTCGTGTGATGTGAATGTTGGTATATTTGATATTGTCCCAGAGGCCTCTTAAACTACCTCATTGTTTTGGATTCTTTTTTCTATTTGCTGTTCTGCATGGGTGCTTTTTGCTACCTTATGGTCTAAAACACTGATTTGATCCTTTGCTTTATCTAATCCATTGTTGCTTCCCTCTGATGCAGGAGTCACCAGCCCCCAGGCCGTGGACTAGTACCAGTCTGTGGCCTGTTAGAAACCAGGCCATAAAGCAGGAGGTGAGTGGTGGGCTGCATTTGCAGCTGCTCCCCAGCATTAGCATCACTGCCTCAACTCTACCTCAAATCATCAGGTATTAGATTTTCATAGGAGCACCACTACCTAGTGCCAAAAAAGGCTGGGGACCTCTGCTCTAATGTATTCTTTATTTCAGTTACTGTATTCTTCATTCCTAACTGGCTCTTTTTTTATGTTTTCTGTCTCCACTTTTATGTTTCCTATCTCTTTGTTAAAGTTCTCACTGAGATCATTGAACATCCTTATAAAGAGTGTTTTGAACTCTGCATCTTGTAGATTGCTTGTCTCCATTTTGTAGTTCTTTTTCTGGAGCTTTGTTCTGTTATTTCATTTGGGACACGTTTCTTTGTCTCCCTTTTTGGGCTCTCTTCCTGTGTTTGTTTCTATGTATTAGGGCTGCTGCCATGTCTCCTGGTCTTGGTAGAATGGCCTTATATAGTAGGTGTCTGGTGGGTCCCAGTGGTGCAATCTTCCTGGTCACCTGAGCAGGGTACTCCAGGTGCATTCCGATCCTTGAAACACATTCTTACTAATGACTTTGAAGTGTAGATACATATACAGGGACTTACAACTAGGGCTTACTTATTCCACAAATAGTTTTTTTTTTTTTTTTTTAAAGAAAAAGTCCTGCATATTGATTTCTGCTAAAATCGGTGAAAATCTAAAGTATTTTGAGATTTTAGGAGGAGCTCAGTCACTTTCCTGTTTTATGCATTATAATAAAATACTTTATCTACATTTAGGTTGTTTGATTTTTGCTGTCCATAAGTCCTCCAGGAGCTAACAAATATCAACAGAAAAGATGGTATAAGTACTGTATCCCCTTTGGGACAGAGATATGACATTATAATCTAGAAGGTCACAGTAAATACTTTTGATTTATACTTTCTCTTAGCATTTTTACCCATGCAGGAGGCTAATCTTTAACAGTGTCTTCGTCAATAATCAGGAGTCTGTCTTCACTTCTTTCCTTCAACCTTTACATTTAATCTGTCAGTCTCATTTAATCTACCTTCATACAGATCCAAACTTATCACTGTTTCCCTTTCTTACTGCTACCTCTTGATCCCTTTTGCCATGGCCTCTAGCCTAGATTTTTGTTATAAACTCTCTCTCCATCAGGCTTCATCAGTTTACCCTTAACCTCTTTTAGTATGAGCAACCAGAATAATTCTATAAAATTTTAGTCATGTTATGGGACATATTTGTATAACAGTTATGAGCACAGACTCTGAAGCCAGGGTGTCGGGGTTCAAATCTGCACTCTGACATTTATAGTCTGTTGAATTTTGGGCAACATAATCAAATGTAAAATTGGAATAACTGTAGTACTTGGATTAAATAAGTTAATAGTATCTACTGTTAAACCCTTTATTATTATCATCATCATTATTATTAATAATGGTATTTTAGCAACTATTATGTCACCCTTTCACTCTAAATTTTCTAATAGCTTCATACTGCAATTGGAGTAAAGGCCAAAATCTTTACAATGACCTACTAAGCTCTGTGCAATATATTCACTCTAACTTCTGAACTCATATAATTTCTTGTCTTGCTTAGTCTCTTCTGGCCATTCTAGTGCCTGAGCTATCCTCCCCTCTTTCCTCTTCTGACATATGAGGCCTGAATCTGGCTTAGTTAGAGTTTTATATTTGTTATTTCCTCTTATTGGAAAGCTTTCCCTCAGATATCTGCATAGCTAACTCACTTCTTATACTTCATGTGACCTTTTCAGAGAAACTTAGTTATGTTATCCCAATATGTAACACATTCAAAAAAATCTATATCCCTCCTCTTTTGTCTTTAGTTTTGTAGGTTAGGTAAAATTATTATTATTATTATTATTATTATTATTATTATTTTGTCTACCTACATTAGAATGTAAGCTTAATTCTAATGCAGATGGACAGAAATTTATTTTTTGTTTCTATTGTTCACTTTTGAATCTTCAACCTCTAGAATAGTGTCTGGCACATAGTAGGCACACAGTAGTTTTCGAAGGAGTAAATGAAATTATGGCATCTTAAGAATGTTAATTCTCAAGAGGAGGGGCAAGATGGCATAGAGTGTAGAGGCTTTATATATCTCCTTGCAACCACACCAGAGTTATGATGAAACCACAGAGCAAACAGCAAACAGTTGCCTGGGGTCTGAGTGAACAGAGGCACTGCAACTAGGGAGAGAAATAAGAAATCCCCCTGCAGTGGTAGGAGTGGGCAGAGATGCGAGGCTGCCCAGTTCCACATGGTTGAGAGAGACAAAAGTTGTGACAGCTGCAGCTGGCAGGTGTAGATGTTCCTCTTAAAGAGGCTGTGACCATGATTGAACTTTTGCTGTGACAGACTTGCTCCCTCTGAGCTCCAGGGCTGGAGAGGCTGTTTGAGGGGTACCAGGGACATACAGGGGGATACTGAGTTTGTCAAGCTTCAAGGTGAGGGCCAGAGGTGAGGCTTTATTTTGGGCAGAAATTCTGGCAGTATCTATTGTTCCTCTGTTGAGCTCTCCCCCCACCAGCTTGTGGACACAGGCACTACCATAGCTGAGACATTATCAAACTAGATAACAGAGTTCACTCCACACAGAGTGTTCCCTGAAACTGCCCCTCCCAATTTGTGGCCCTACTCAGGACACATCTAGTGGTATCCTCAGCATGCCTTGTGCCCCTTGCCAAGCAGTTCCAGGACCTTTACTGGTAGCAACTGGCATCAATTTCTGTTGTGGCCTCTTGAGGCAACTATAAACATAGCATGGATCTCGGTCATCTGGGGATTGCTTGCTGAATCTTACCAGGTGGCCCCAAAGGAGTACAGGCTGCAGCTGGACCCCTCTCAGGCCTGTGCCACTGGATTCCTACTACACAAAGCCACACTAATAAGACTGGGTGACTCAGGAGCTTTGCTTAGTACATAGAAACAGACACAGAAAGGCAGCCAAAATGGGGAGACAAAGAAATATGTCCTACGTGAAAGAACAGAACAGAGCTCCAGGAAAAATGGAGTCAAGAACCAGATATAGAGTTCAAATCACTGGTTATAAGGATGCTCAGTGAACTTAGGGGAAGAGTAGATGAAATCAGTGAGAACTTTAACAAAGGGATAAAAAAATGTAAAAAATGGAGATGGAAATTATAAAAGGGAACCAGTCAGAAATGAAGAAGACATTATAAAGAATATTAGAAGGAATCAACAGAGTGGATGAAGCAGAAGTTTGGATATAGAAGATAGGGTAGTGGAGGACACCCAATCAGAACAGCAACAATAAAAAGGAATCCAAAAAAGTGAATATAATTTAAGGAGCTTATGGACAACCTCAAACGTAACAACATTCTCATCATAGAGTTACCAGAAGGAGAAGAGAGGAAGAATTTGAAAACCTATTTGAAGAAATAATGATGGGTAACTCCCCTAACCTGGTGAAGGAAATAGAAATACAATCCCAGGAAGCTCAGAGAGTCCCATAAAAGTTTAACCCAAAGAGGCCCATACCAGGACACATCATAATTAAAATGTCAAAGGTTAAAGACAGAGAATCTTAGAAGCTTCAAGAGAAAAGCATTTAACTACAGGGGAGCTCCCATAAAACTGGAAGCTGCTTTATCAACAGAAACTTTGCAGGCCAGAGGGCTTGGCACAAAATATTCAAAGTGATGAAAACCTGCATCTACAACTGAGATTACTTTATCTAGCAAAGCTATCATTTAGAGTTGAAAGATAAAGAGCTTCTCAGACAAGAAAAAGCTAAAAGAGTTCATCACCACCAAGCCAGTTCATCACCACCAAGTGTTGGAGGGACTTTTTTAAGAAGAAGAAAAAAAATATGTATAAAAAATATGAATAAAGAATATCAACAGGTACTTCAAATGAAAAAGAGTAAAGTGCTCCAATCAATAGATAGGGTGGCTGAATGGATAAGAAAACAAGACCCTCACATGTGCTGCCATCAAGAGATTCACTTCAGGTTAAAAGACACACACAGACTAAAAGTAAGGAGATGGAGAAAGATATTGCATGATGGACCTAGAGGGTATTGTGCTGAATGGAGTAAGTCAGAGAAAGATGAATGTCATATGATTTCATGTTCTTGTGGAATCTGAAGAACAAAATAAAAACAACTAAAAGGGAACAAACTCAGATACAGAGAATGTTTTGAGGGTTACTAGAGGGCAGGTAGTTTGAGAAGATCAGTGAAAAAGTGCAAAGAATAAAGAAATACAAATAGTTGCAAAATAGTCACAGAGATATAAAATATAGCATAAGGAATATAGTCAGTATATTGTAAATTGTAAGGTGATAGATGGGCACTAGATTTATTGGGGTGATCACTTTGTAAATGATATAGATCTCTACTCAATATGTTGTACAACTGAAACTAATATACCACCTACAACTGAAAAAAAATATTGAATTGTACACTGTAAATATGAGAAACTGTCTATTATATTTCAATAAAGCTGTAAAAAAAAAAAGTTAATTCTGTGCTCAAAGCCTCCTGTGGCACTCCTCTTTACAGAACTAGTGCCCTTACCCTCAGCCTCCATGGTCTGCCCCATCTTGGCTTCCAGCTGTGCTCTCACTTCTAAATGATGATTTGCAATTAACCATTTCTTGTCATTTTTGGAAACTGAAAACTATTATTTCATCACATTTCTGGTAAGCTAAATGTTATCCTATCTCTGAGGCCCACCTAAAATTTATTTTTCTCTGGCACTACTCCAACTACTTTTGATTTCTTCCTTCATTGTTTAACCTCCTTACTGGGCTGTTATCTAGAATCAGAGATACTTAAGTGTGTATATTCACTGGCATACCTAGTATTCAGTTCTTATAGTGTGATACCTGTTCAGCATCATCAGCATCTCCCAGTTCTGATGCCCGGTGCTCAGAAATTATTCCTGAGCCTCCCTCAAGATATACCAAATCAGAAATTCTGGGTGTGTGACCCAGAAATTATGTTTTAATAAGGCTTTGGGTATTTCTGATACATGCTAATGTTTGAGAACCACTGGACGAGGACATTGACATGATGGACCAGACCTGGGAGTGTCTAGATTAAGGGTTCAGTTGGATCTTCAGGGTTCAGCAGTGCCCAGGGATATAAGGTAGGTGTAGGAAGGATAGAGGTAGAATGTTCCAAGAATGAGTAAACAAAAATATTTCTCTGAAATGTATTGGAAACTGTGATATATGTCTATAGGCTAAAGGATAGTCAGGGAATGGGAACTCTGTAAAGTTCGTGATTCAGACTTTCTTCTTGTTTAGTAAATTTTGGGCAATAGATTGTTAGCAGAGATCTTGGATGTTGTGAATGTTAGCACTGGGCAAAATTGAGAATGGTAAGCCAAGCAAAGATGCAGTGAACATGGCCTCTGCTGAGTGGTGAGTATTTGGTATTCCAGCTCTGAGACTGGAATATGACAGGAACTAAAATTGAAGAAGAGAGCATAAAATCAGATTGTGGTCAACTTTTTTTTTTTTTTTTTATTGTTAAGAATACATATTTATTTTATCCTTAGAAATCACAGGCATGCTTTTTGGCTGAGAAGACATTATGCCCTGATTCTAGGACTTACTTAGAGCATCATTACAAAGCATATTCTCTGTTCAGCTGGTCACAAGTGAAATCTACTTTCTAGTGAGCTGTTTGTAAATCTTCTTGAAATGTTTTGCTTTAATAGCCATAAATTATTATTAAAATATCCTTTAAGAAATAGAAAAAAATCTGTTTAAAGCTTATTTCAGTAGTCAACTGTTGTAAAAACATGTCACAATAGATATTTGTCCACTGATGGAAACAGTAAAAGACAGCAAAAGGAATAACTTTGTAAAGGAGCTTGGAATTGGAAGAACCTGATGTTAGAATAGGTTGGTGCAAGCTCATGGACCAAGGTTGAATGGACTCAGTGATGTCTAGAGGCCTAGAGGGGCCAGTTATCACATAACTCATTAAGGTCAACAAACAAATTAAATATTTTACTTGAAGACAGGTGATGTACACATTATACTTCTTTCTGTCTCTTTATTGCCTGAGTGATAGTGGATTGAAATAGAACACTTTAATTTCTTAAGTAAGCTGTTTATGAGGGACTTGTTTTAATTGTATATGTGTGCTTACTGTGTGATACTCATCTTTTTGATTTTCTTCTTATCTTGAATGTTAGCAAATCTCTACATAAAGCACTGAGAGAATATAAATGCATGTTCAGAAAGATGTTTGGCTCCCTGCTGAAATTGACCTATCACACACATTATAATGGGTACAAAACTTAGAGAAACATGTTTACGGCTTTATATTGTTTTTCATGAAATAAGGTACAAGGTCAGTTGGGTAGACTTCCTTTGCTGTTGACCTTCAAGCCTGTTGAGCCCCATGTTGAGATTCATACTTACCCACACCATGCCATCCCTAGCTCTTGCTCTGAGAGTGCTAGGGTTCTGATGCACCATGATTGGTGTGTCTGAGGCTGTATTGGAAGGATGGCTGTCTCAAGGTCCTAAGGTTGATCAGAGAAACCAAATTTGTCAACAATGACTTGGCTGTGAGAATCATCCATGTATGTCTTTTAACATATGATCTGGTTTAGAATTTAAGGAAGTTACTATTTAAGGCTGAGAGAAGAAATCAGGAAAATCAGGCACTTATACCACAGGGAGCTAATTGGGTCAGAGGTGACTGCATCTTAGAGGAGTTTTTGTCAGTGTGGCAGATGGGAACACATAGAGAACTTCTTTACAGGGCTTTAAATCCACTCAAAATAGTGTTATAAAGCCAGTTTTACTTAGAAAAAACAAATTGTGGAACGGTATTATGTTTCTATTTGAGTGTTTTCAAAATTTGTATACTTTAAGACATGTAAAGCTACCTTTTGGTTTATTCTGTCTTTAAAAAAAACAGGTCACCTTGCAATCATAATTAAAATAAATATTTCTCATTAAGACATTAATGAACATGTTTTGGTAATTTAGAATGGAACCTAAGGCCTCGTTTGGAATAATGAGACAAACCCTCGGTGGGTTTAACATTCCATATATTCAGCATCAATCATATGATAAAAGATAGAAATGTAAAAAGTGAAACTATAAAAGTACTAGACAAAATATGGAATACTTTATTTATAATAATTATTAATTATGGAAGAGTTATTTTTTAATTGCAGCACGTGGAAGACCTTTCTAAAGTGTAACACAAAGCTGATAAGTAAGAGTTAATGGCTGATAAACACAGTGTCATTAGAACACTGCCTATAGAGATTCTGCTGGTGAAAATCATACAGTCAAAATAAAGTCAAAAAATAAATTGTAAATGGGAGGAAAATGTATGACCCAGAAGGTCTACTTGGAATTTATTTTACAGACGTGGTTTTACATGTAAAAAATGACTTATACATCATTATTAATTGCAGTTTTTTTTTTTTTCAAGTAGAACATTGGATTAGAAATGACATAAATATGTTACTAGCATGGTGGTTAATTAAATATGGTTCATCCATGTGATGGAATATTGTGCAGCTGGATTCAATTTGAAAATATCTCAAAGATATGTAAAAAATTTTTTCAAAAGTTGCAGAATGGGGTGTAGGATATAAGGTATTTGCTTATATATGTATTAACATATCTCCAAAAGCATCTTTAAGAGCCTGAGGAAAAGTCAGCTAGATGTCTGGGAGAAAGGGTCACAAAAGAGTATCTCTACTTTATCACCTAGTCAAAAAATTAAGTTACAAAGAGTGGCTGGCAAAGGAAAAATCAGTCATGTATTAAAATATATGTATATATAAAATCATAATTTTTATGTCTAATTTTTTTAAAAAGCTCTAACTTGGCACAGTGAATGCTAGAATGTTTCTTATATTTTTTTCTGGGATATACTCTAAAAAATAAGACATTTTTCTTACGTAAAGATGAAAGTTTGTGACAGTTTACAACCAAAATGAATACTAAAGCTCCTTATTTTTGAAGTCTTGTAGTAATTCTATAGATGATATTTATAGTTGTAGATATCAAATCATTTACATTTAATTTTATATCCTCAAAATATATAATATAGTGATTCAGTTTTCTAGCAATCTCTTATATAGCAACTTCAACTTGTTGAACAATGTGGAGAACTAGCAAGTTATAGGGGAGGTTCTGAGTTGTCAAAAAGATGCCTAAAAACTCTCAAGACAGTGTAAGGATGGGCTCCTGCTCAGATTAAATGTACTAATTTTATGCAAAGTGAATGTAATAAGAAAATGTCCTCTTTTAACAAATATTTTATAATGTGTTCATGGGGATGTGGAGTGGAAGAAGCCAGTGTTTCACTATACTTGAAGATGATGAATGAAAGTTATGACTTTTCTCCTCTGTTTCCGTTTGAGCCACACTACTACACTTTATAAAGTCCACTTTTAATTTTGTGTCCCAGGTTCATTTATTTTCATTTCTTTGGATTAGGCAGACTTCTTCAAAATGATCTTTTTCCCCATTATTGAGAAGTAAAGGTCATCTCATTTTAGGCACCTTACCCTTACAACTTTCTTTTAGAGCTCAGTTTGCTTAACTGCAGTCCATCTCAAGATGGCCTCTGCCCTAAGGCAAATCTTTTCATTTGTAGGAATATATTATCTCAGCCCCAACTGTTTTGTTCTGATTGTTAACTTTACTGCTGATGCTCTTTGCTTATGAGGCTGGGAAATATTTTCAGTGCCTATGTAAAATATGGAATGTAAACAGCAATAGACAAAATTTGTTTAAACAAACTACAAAGTTTTGGGGCCAGATATCTGGCAGACAGTTTATAGTTTCTGCTAAAGCATTTGGCCAGCAGACGGGTTACATAGTCCCATTCAAAGGAGGTTCTCGTTACTGGTACATCTTTCTACGTTGGTGTTTGCTGTAACCTTTGAATTCAACAGGTTAAAGTCTGCTCTGTCTGTGAAGAAATGGATCCCTTTTCCTTTGACATTAAAATTACACCTAAATGTACATTTCATAATTTTTGAAAAGTTTAAGTGTGTTCTCTAAGTCATAAATCCTGGAAAATTGTCCATTAGTCTTTGTATTAATATTTGTAAAGATAAAGGAAACTGCTCTTTTAAGTCAAGTTCTTTCATTCTGCCTTATTTGAATTGTACTTTGTATTTGTTATGGTCTGAATATATGTGCTCTGCCTTCCTGCCCCAATTCATGTGTTCAAATCCTAATCCTCAAAGGTGATAGTACTAGAATGTGGGACATTTGGGTCGTGCTTAAGTCTTGAGGGTAGAGTCCTTATAGATTGGTTTAGTGCTCTTATAAAAAGCTCCAAAGAGACTCCAGCCCCTTCCATGATGTGACAACACAGCGAGAAGGTGCTGGCTATGAACTAGGAAGAAGGCTCTCATCTGACCATGCTGGTGCCATGACCTTGGACTTCCAGCCTCCAGAACTGTGAGAAATACATTTCTGTTTTTTATAAGCTACCTTTAGTCTGTGATATTTTGTTATAGCGGTCTGAATGGTTTAAGACATTTTCAATACAAAAATCTATTTCCTCTCCATTAATTCTTCCTCCAGCCAATTATCTCCTATAAAATAAGATAGAGGAAATCTATTTTTTTCTATTCAAATATGAGGAGATGAGGAAGTGGTAGATCTGTTTTTCAGGGAGAAAAATTCTCAATCCCTCAACTATTCAGTATGTGATATGATTGTCAGACTTCTAATCATGCTGGTCAAACCCAGTGTTTGTCAAAATTCTCCTTAATGTAATACAGCAAATGTCTTATAATTTTCCACTCATGGGCTGCACAGATTACAATAGGATTGTCCATCACCTCTCGTGTTAAGACTGATTTTTTGTTTGTTTTGGTTAGCTACCTCATGTATTGGCTCATTTTTAAGTTTGTATTTGAGTAAGGCCCACAGCACACTTTTTTTCACCCTTTTGTTTCTTATGACATTTTATTTATTCTTTTTTAAAAAATATTTAAACATTTTTTAAATTATACCTGATATACGATATTATATTAGTTTCATGTGTACAACAGTGATTAGACATTTATATAACTAACAAAGTGATCACCCTGATAAATCTAGTACCATCTGACACCATAAATAGTTATTATAATATTATTAACCATATTCCTTATGCTATACTTTACATCCCATGACTATTTTATAACTACCAATTTGTACTTCTTTTTTTTCCTTTCCTTTTTTTCATCCACCCCTCGACTCCCCTTCCATCTGGCAATATCAAAATATTCTCTTTCTGAATTTGTTTTTTTTGTTTAATTTTGTTCTTTAGGTTCCATATGTAAATGAAATCATATGACATTTGTCTTTTTCTGTCTGACTTAGCACAATATCTTCTAGGTCTATCCATGTTCTTGCAAATGACAAGATTTCATTCTTTTTTTTTTTTAATGGCTGAGTAATATTTAATTTTGTATATGTACCACCTCTTCTTTCTTCATTCATTCATTGATGGACACCCAGGCAGACTTCATATCTCGACTATTGTAAATAATGCTGCAGTGAACCTATGGATAAAGGTTGAGTGAAGCAGGATCTCATGGTATCACCAGGGTAGGGTGACCAGTGTTAGCCAGGTTGATGGAGACTCAGATATGGTGGCTGCCTGGGTCTGCACACCAGGAAAGGGGAGGGCTCAGCAAAGGAACAATGGATTCTGTCAGCACTTTTCTCTGGGAGAGAGCTGCCTCTCCAGCCCTTGTCCTGAAGGCAGAGAACTCAGTTCCTTCTCTAATGCCCTTGGTGTCTTTTGAGCCAATGCCCTTGGTGTCTTTTGAGCCGCTGCCCTAGACCTGGAGCTCCAAGTAAGTGAATCTGTTAGCAAGCGAGTCTGCCTCTTGAGAGGAATATCTGCTACTCCAGTGACACTTTGTCTCACGCAGCCACAATCTCTGCTGGTTCTCACAAACAGAAATTGTAAAAACTTCTCAGCAATGGAACCCTGGGCTGAGGAGCCCAATGTGGACCCCATGCTCCTCTGGGGAGAGCCTCTGCAGCCAAGATGTCTCTCTGGATTCACAATCACCTCATGCAGGTGTGAGACCAACCTGTTTGCATCTGCCCCTTTTACCAGTCTTGAAGTGGCCTCTTCTGTGTGTCCCCATTTGTAGGACTTCTGTTCAGTAGCTCAGGTGACTCCCAATTATGACTGTTCTGTAGTTTAGTTGTAATTTTGATGTGTTTGTAGGAGGAGGCAAGTACAATGTTTGCTTGTTCTGCCATCTTGACAAGAAGCTCAGACATTTTATTCTAATTGAAGCCCTCCTTAGCGCAATTTATTCTTAGTGTTTGAATTTTTCTTTCCTATTCTAAATTCCAGAAATGATTGTTGGAATTTAGTGTATGGTTTTTGGCTACCATCCAGTCCTTGTGTTTTATCTCCATGTTTCTGGAAGGGGATTAGGATGGATGTGGAAGAGTGGGTCCCCTTTAATTTTCTTCTTATTACTGATCATGTTTAGGTTGAGTTCTTAACCTTTAGGTCATGGATAGTTATTTTGAGGGAGAGTAGGGTGTTACTAAAGGGGGTTCTAAATAAAGGGTTTTTTTTTTTTGCACAGATTGAATGGATTATATGGTTCATATGTGTATATTAATGTTTTCCTAAAGTATATACTGTTGAGATTAGGAGAATATACATTATTAAATATGTCATTGTATTTATATCAAAGTTTTGTTATAATGTTTTTAATTTTTACTTTTCAATTAGAGTTGACATTCAATATTATTTTATATTTGTTTCAGTGGTATAGCATATAATTTACAAAGTGATCCCCCCAATTTGCATAGTACCTCCATGGCACTGTACATAGTTATTACGATATTATTGACCATATTCCCTATGCTGCACTTTATATTCTCATGACTACTTTGTAACTACCAATTTGTACTTAATCCCTTCACCTTTTTCACTCAGCCTCCTGATCCCTTTCCCATCTGGCAGTTGCCAGATCGTTCTTTGTATCTATGAATATGTTTCTATTTTGCTTGTTTATTTTGTTCTTTAGATGCCACATATAAGTGAAATTGTCTGGTATTTGTTTTTATCTGACTTATTCCACTAAGCATAATACCCTCTAGGTCAATCCATGTTGTTGCAAATGGTAAGATTTCATCTTTTTATGGCTGAATAATTTTCCATTATATACATGTACCACATCTTTTTTATCCATCTCATAATTTTCTTGATCAATGGTTGCTATAGTTAATATGGTTATAGAAGGGCCCACAATTTTTTATATTAAAAATTATAACTCATACTAGGAAAAAATTGTCTGTTATTCTGTAATTCCAATTTTAGCCTAACAATTATTTAAGTTTTATTGATTGTAGATATAATTATCTATTTGTATGTTATTCATAAGTGCCTTTAAGCTTTTGTAGCATTCTGAAAGCAACTAGTTGTTGGGATTCTTGAGCATTATGTCAATAGCCCTTTTGACTCTCTTGAAATTTGTCTTCCATTCAATAGTAGACAAACTAAACATGTATATCTATAATCACCAAACATGGATACCCAAAAAGAAAATTAGAAAAAGCCTTTTAATTTTAGCATGTGTTCAACTTTTTTTTTGACAGAAAGTTTGAAAATGTGTATTATGAAGTACTTTTGAGGAACAGCATTAGTCTTAGTCCACTTTGACCAGCTAGGTACCTAAGGCCTCTAAAGGTTTTAGTCTGGGTCTGTTTCACTTGATATCTGGTGCTGGTTGACATTCTGATCCTAGAGAGTTTGTCCTTAACTTATTGCCCTTCTACAACTTGCCTCCTGGCCTACTTCACATCCAGTGTTTTATAAATAATTGGCAGTACTCACCTTCTCTAGTCTTATTGCACATACTGCTAGGGCGACCAACTTGTCCTGGTTTGTCTAGGATTTTCCAAGATTTAAAACTAAAAGTCCCATGTTTTGGCAACCTTCTTATTCCTGGACAGACTGGGATTGCTGGTAACCCTACATACTACCCTGCCCCTCTACTACCTCGCAGCACATCTCCTAATTTGCTATATGTCTGTGCATGGTCCATAAGTGGGCTATAGAAGTTCAGGCATCCATGTGAATGCTAACACGTGTGAAGATGTTCCCTGTATAGTATTAGTGGTTAAAAGTCATTTTTTTTTTCTTAAGCATCCCTTTAGTCCTCCCCCCCCACCCCCCCGCTTTCTAAAAAAATGCTAAAGAATCCTCTGATGTCTCTTTGACATTTCCTTTTTAGGTTTTTTCCTTGTTGAAATTGTGGTGACTTGTTCTTGAGGATTTTTTATCTTCTATTTATTTCAACAATTATAAAATTTTTTTTTTTTTTTTTTTTTTTTGCTACCTATACTCCATGGCTTCAGTTTGTTATACTGTTTGGGTGACTCAATTCTTAACCTATAGAAACCTGACCTTCATTTGCAAACTAGCAATAACAAAGCTATCTATATAGGGATTTTATTGAGAACAAATTATTTTATACACACATATGAAACATAACCTCACTTATCCCTGAATCTACTCATTGAACAAATGTTTATAAAAAACTTAACTATATGAGAAACACTGTAATAGGCTCTGGAGTTGTAGTGCTGAGCAAAAGACATCCTGCCTTTCTGTAATTTATAGTTTTGTTGGGGGGAGAGAGACTTTACTCTCAAATAATAACCATGCAAATTAATATACAATATACTGAAAGAGAGGTAAAAAGTGCAGTGAATGTGTATAATGGGTCTTGACCTATTATATGTGGAAGGTCAGGAAGGTCTCCCTGAGGAGATGACATATGTGAGACTCTCAAATTGAGTAGGCAGTAGCTACATCAAGACATTAGGAGGGACGTTAGATAATGATCTTTCATAGGCTCTTTTCTTCTGGTGGGAGGGAGCAGGCATTGTTGAGAAAAAAAAAGTCAAGTGTGCTTGGAGAAGAGAGCAAAGGAGAGAGAAGTAGTGGATAGGATTGGAGAGGATAGAAGTAATCAAGAAACACATTGAGGTAATGGAGTTTGGCCACCATCCTAAGAGCAATGGAAAGCCATTTAAGGTTGTTTAGACATGATCAGATATCTAAGTGTTTTAAAAACACCAGTCTGACTACTTTGAAGAGATATTATTGGATTGGGTAAAACAAGTTTAGGAGGCTATTGCAGAAGCCTGAGCTAATGATTATCATAATTTTTGAGTTACTGTTATATAGCTTACTTGCAATTGAAGAGAAATGTAAAGATTTTAGAAGATGTATCTAAGGTTGCTTGCTAAATTATTTGAATGAACAGCTTCAAATTGAACTTTTTACATAGCTTTTTTTTCTTCCATTATTGGTATTGATAGCAGATTCTTGAGTGTTTGACTCTGGTAGAGAGACGGCATTATAACCTGCTGAAATTTTCACAACTACATCCTACCTTTCCATGCATCTGTTGAGTAGAAATAAAGAGAAAGATATAAGAAGATGCTCTTTAAAACATATGTAGAAGTTACAGTGTATTAGCCACTTTCTATGTGTTAACTAATTTAACCCTCACAGCAAACTTTTCAGGTAGGTGCTATTATTACATACATATTAAAGATTAGAGAAATAGATGAGGCACAAAGTTCAAGTAACTGACCAATTTCTAAAAAATAATAAAAGGTAGAGCTGGTATTTAAACTGAAATAATTTGCCTTCAGATTTACAAAGCCTACCAAGTAGCAAACTGTGACATGAGAGCAGATCTGGCCCATGCCTGTTCTTATATGCAGAGCCAGAAAACTAAAAAAAAAAACAAAAAAACAAAAAAAAAAACTTTTTACAGTTTTAAAGTGTTTAAAAGATGAAGAAAGAAAAAAGAATTATAACAGATTGTAAGTGGCCCGCAAAGCCTAAAATATTTATGATTCTTCCTTTTACAGCCAGTTTGCTGGCCTCTGCACTTTACTAATCATAAAAAAACATGTTCCTTTAGTACAAGTTAAGAGCTACTGATCTTTACAGATAAAGGACATGTCTGGTCATAAAATGAGTGAGTTGCAGAGAGAGAACAATGTACTTAGAGTTCCTGTGGTAGAATTGTTTTTGTTGGTATTTTGTAAATTTATACTTAAGGATTCGTTTAACTATGACTCAGCAGTCTCCAACCTTTTTGGCACCAGAGACTGGTGCTCCTATGAGAATCTAATGCCCACTGATCTGAGGTGGAGCTGAGGTGGTGATGCTAGCACTGGGGAGCGGCTGCAAACACAGTTGAAGCTTTTCTCGCTTGCTTGCTGCTCACCTGCTGCTGTGTGGCCTGGTTCCCAACAGGCCACAAACTAGTACCGGTCTGCGGGCCGGGGGCTGGGGACCCCTGTTCAATGTAGAGAAAGTTTCTTGGGAAGATAGGAGATTTATCCCTTGGGAGTGGGAGCAAAGGCAGCTAAGCTAGTGCTGAGTTACTTAATAAAATGCTTGTCATTAAGGTAATAAATTTCAGGTGGTTCTTATGTGCTGCTTTAGCAATTGGAGATAGGCTATATTAAAAAAACAAAAAAACAAAAAAACAACTTTTGCTTTTAAACCCATGGTTTGTTTTTGAAAGAAAAATTAGGTCAGCACTATTGATAAATTCTACTCTTACATAAACAACTGTTGGGAGAAAAATATTGGCTATTTCACAATGAGAGACATAGATATTTTGATCTTTCTAAATAGATTGACTTCTTGAATTTTGGAGAAATTCTGATATTCATCACTTTTTTGTAGAGAGCTAACTCTTTAGCCACTTCAGTATTTTTAAAATCTTACTATACTGATAGGCATTTTCCAGGACTGTGTAAAGGTGATTGCAGAAGTTTTTTTTTTTTTTTGTGATGTGATTTTCATCAATAAATGGTCTAACCTACCACACCCTAGATGCATTACATGTTTCTTCTTCATGCAAAGTATTAATCTATTTTCTAATAGAGCCAGATAATGGCTATGGAGGTTACGTTTAGCCACAGTTGACCTGCCATTTGCTTTTTCTTTGACACCATTATAGACTAGTTTTGATCATGTTTGATGGGTACCTGTTATTTAAGCCCATTTACCCTATCATTTTACTTTATCATTTCAGTTGTGGATGAAAAAATTGGATAAAGAACTAATTATAATAGTTTAAATTATAATTTTGTTTGGTTAGAAAATTTCTGCATTATATCTGTTTCATCTTTCTTTTTACTTAGATGATTTAGACTGTTAAAGTTATATTGAATATTTTTCTGTCATTTTTCTGATTGGAGGATTAAGAATTGTGCATGAAGTTGATTTTTTTTTAATTGTAGGAATTTCCAAACACATACAAAAGGACTCCAGTTTTAACAGTCATCACATATGGCCCGTCTCATTTAATCTTTATCCTCCTCCTTTATTGCCTTCCATCTTCGCCCAAATAACTTTGAAACAAATCACACACAGTTTCTTTTCATTAGATAAATACTTCAGTATCTGTCTCTAAATTATAAGGACTCTTTTTAAAAAAAGTCAATGTCGTTACCATGTTGAAAATTAACGATAACTTCTTAATATCAACAAATATCCAGGTAGTGTTCAGGTTTCTCTAATTTTCTCATGACAGGTAGTTTTTCAGATCGGGACCCAACTGAAGTTCGTGATTCACCTTTGGTTGAATTGTCTCTTAATTCTGCTAATATAATAGTTTCCCTTCCCTTTATTCACATTTGCTATTGATTATTTGGGTCAATTAAATTTGTAATGCAAATTTTAGTGAAATCTAAAGTATGTATCAAAGTTAGGTTAAATTTTTTGAAGATGAATGGTGAGCAGATTGGAATCTTGAATTGGGTGGTGAGTGATTGTGAGTGGTACATGTCAGCACTTTTTTCCACTTCCCCGACTAAGGTCTTTCTCATTACAATCAAAGTAATGATACTTACTAGCAGGTGAGAGGAATCAGGTGTTTGTGTAGAATGTTATTAAACATACCTTCTTTAACAGTATTATTATTTTTTTTTTCTTTTTTGTAATTAAGAACAACAGGAGTTCTTCCTCATTTTGCATAAGATTGCCAGACACAGACCACACATTTTTAGTTTTGCTATAGCTAATTCTTATGATTTATGTAAGAAGTTAAGAAAGCTACCTTTAAATGGTCATTTTATTACAAAGAGACTTTAAAAAGCATGTTCTTTACTCTTATAAAATAAAATCTCTATTCACTATTTCAAAAATTTTTTTGTAAATGGTAACATGTCAGATTTTCTTAATTAAGCACTATTTTAGACATTAAAACAAAACTTTTTAAATAAAAAAGAATAGTTAATTGAAAAAATACTCTTAAAATATATTTACTTGGGGCCTGACAACTTTATAAAAATGATTTATTTTTTCCTGAATATTTATTTCTCATACTGCTGAATAATATGTGAGAAATGCCTCTTAACAGAAAAAAATTAAGAATGTTGATATTTATCTTCATTTTTATCTTCATATTTATCTTCATGACTAATGAATATTTGAATTTATTACTTCTTTATATGTATATTTTACTTACTTATGTTTTATGGTTTCAGTTATATTCAAAATTTGGTGAATACCTTGGGTCCTAAGAAATTGGTTTTAATTGGTAATACATAATGCTATTTTCAATGATTATCTATTGCTTCGGCGACACTTAAGACCTGATTTTTTTCCTATTGATAACAGGCAGGTGAGTATCAAATGATATAGCTCAGTGCCAATGCCTAGAATGTCAAAAAGATGTTAGTTTTTCTTTTTTAGTCCACTGTCCTCCTATATCCTCAGATTAAAAAAAAAAAAAAAAAGTCTCATCATCATAGGCATTTGCTGATGCAGTTGTTTCTTTTATGCATTTTGTCACATCTTTTCCTAGTATTTTCTTTAATAGCTTCTATAAGTATTTCGAAATGACTCCTTAAATCTATCTATTTCTACTTCTACTAAGGAGGGTTATGTTGGATTGAAAATAATAATACAGTGTAAAAATGGTGACTAAAAGCTGTGAATTTACTAGGAGTGCTAATTTTGGTTCCTTTTATTCTTTAAAGAAAAAACACTGAAGGTGATGTAAATGTTGTTTTTACAGGCTTTTCATATACAAAAAATCATTAATAGGAGGAAAAAAGATTGTTTTTAAATACTTGTTCCCGATTTATCATAATTTATTTTAAAAAATTAAGATTAGTCTCATGATTGGATTTTTTTCTTTTTTGTACTTCTTAGTGTTTTGAGTAATATAATATGCTTCCAGACCTCACTGATGTGTAATAAATCAGTGATGATTTATAGGTAACAATGGAACTGGTTGATTAGATAGATAATCCCTAGGAGAGTCTGTCTCTACAGATAAAAACTTTGTGTATTTTATGGAGGTGTTTCTCATAGTGTTGAAATTCTCTGTGGAGGGCATGCTTTTGCCAAAAATATTAATGTACTTTCTTACCATTAAAATAATTATCTGATGGTTCATCATTTGGCAATAAAAAAGCTTCATTTAGCCTTATGTAGATTAATAAACCAGTGCATTCCCAAGGGTTTAATGAGATATCTAATTACTGGAGTGAGTTGTAAATTGATAACATTTAACTTCTTGGTAAATCATCTTATGTTATTTCCTTCTGTCTTTGCAGATAAATTATTAGTCATAACTGTAGCAACTAAAGAAAGTGATGGATTCCATCGATTTATGCAGTCAGCCCAATACTTCAATTATACTGTGAAGGTATGGTATATGTTTTAATTCATGAAGATGTTAAGTCTATGCCACCCTGAACAAGCCCGATCTTGTCTGATCTTGGAAGTTAAGCAGGGTCGGGCCTGATTAGTACTTGGATGGGAGACCATCCAGGAAGACCAGATGCTGTAGGTGTTTAAAAAAAAAAAAAAGGGATTGTAAACTGACAAGGTCCTTACAGTCTGTGAGGTCAACCAAGGGTTGCCTCACCTAAAAAAAAAAAGTGCTTGAGTACATTTTTTATAACAACAATAACAGCAACACAATCTACAATCCCCAGAAAGAAGATGAAATTTGATTACACAATTGCTGTTTATATATACTTAATTTGTTTAAAATACTTGATTTTTTTAAAGATACATTTGGCCTTATTAATACTCCCACTCAAACAATAATTTCTTGGTACTTTCTAATGCTTTTTATAAACATGTCTATAAGAACAGCAGAATATCCTTATATATTTTTATATTTATATTTCTTTTGGCATGGTCATATATAAGTACCACATAACTAAGATTCCATAGTAATTGTTTTCACTTACTATTGTAATGGGTTTGTCTGCCATCGTGTGTTTCTTTGTTTACAAAGTGTTGGAAACATGACTGAAGGGGATACCTTTTCTGTCCTATTATGGAGAGTTGCTTTTCCTGTTTTTTGTTTTAGAGAGATTCGAGAATATTATAAAAATGTAAAAAGATTTTAGAAGACTTGCCTCCAGGGGAATTTCTCATTGACAAATGATCTGAGCAGAGATGAGGAATTTGTTAGAACTAGGAAACTGAGCTGTGAAAGGCCTTTTTGTTTTTGTTTTTTACTTATTTAATTTTTTTAAATAGAAATATGTATCTGCCAGCCAGGTCTTTTCCATAAATGAGAATGGTGGAGGAATCTCATATAGGAAAACAAACAAACAAATTAGCACATTTACAAAAAACAAAAAACAAAAACAAAACCCTTAAAGGGGCAGCATTGCATTGCTTAGGAAAAACTGAGCTATTCCAATATGCAGTATAGAAAGAAGGTGGTTTTTGCTACCACTGGAAGAATAGGAACATATGTTAATATAGAACAAGTATTAGAAAAGCTAAACTTTGGTGGAAAAGAAATCTAGTGTTAACAACTAGATGTTTAATTCAGAGTAAATGAAAAATATGTTAGAAATTTGTTAGGATAGAGGAGAAATATAGTAGTATGCTCTGATAGGAGGCACAATGGAAGTAACAGAAAAATCAGTGTGAAATAATGCTGAAATTCAATGAATGAGATCGTCAGGGTTCAGACTGGAGAAAGCGTGGAATGTTTTTTATGTTCAAGGCACCATGTTAGGAACTTTATATATACTATGCTGTTGATTCATTATATTAACTGTGTAAAGTAGATACTACTTTGTTTATACATGAGAGTACAGAGCTATAAAGTGTCAAATCTTAGACCCTGTCCTGTTTGATTGGAGTTTTTGATCCTCCTGCTGTCTTCCCGTTATGAAATTCAGTGGTTGGTTGTCAAAGTGCAGACCCCAGACCACTAGAATCAGCATCATTTGAGAAATAAAAAATGAAGATTCTCAGGCCTTACTTCAGACCTACTGAATCACAAACTCTGGGAGCAGGACTCAGCAGTCTGTGTTTTAATAAGCCCTTCATGTAATTCATATGCAAGGTCAAGTTTGACACACTGATTTAGTGGAACAAAAATAGAGACTCAAGACTCTCTGTACAGTACACTGTACAGAGAAGCTCTCAGATACAGTTGGGCCTGGTATGCCTGCAGTATTGAAGAAGTCCGGAAGCATTGCAGAATAGAAGTGTAATAAACCTCAGGACCAGAAGAGGCCACTTTTAAGGCAAAAACATCTACTAGATTAGCCTGGATATGAATCCAGATCCACATCAGTTTAGTTTTCTTAGTTAGCCTTTTTCTTACAACCTTCAATATAGGTAATAATGAAGTGCTAACTAGAGAACTGAGGCTGGGAGCCCCACAGGCTTTGCCAGCCAGGTTTATATTTGGCTCAATGTTAAGTAAAATTGGAACTAATAATATTTTCTAAATTTATTTTATCCTTTTGTATTTATTTTAAATTTCATTACCCCTTAATTTCATAGATCTCCTAGCATATCCTTATTTCGGGAACTTCAGACTTTTTTTGATGAAACAAAGACACTAGATATATGTTCAGGTGAGGAAGACATATACTCCCTACTCCTTCAGAGCCAGCTGCATCAGCATGCACTTTTAATTCAGGAGGCTGCTGCTGAGGTGAAGGCCAACAGTGATGAGAACAGTTCAAAGTTTAGTTCTGATTTATTGTACTTAGCCAATTTCTTGCATTGATGAATTACTATTAAGCTTTTGAGGGTAATGTATAAGGTAAAGAAGGTGACGTTTGACTTGATGCCATCTGTGTTTCCCTGAACAACCTAATTTGGTTCAGTAGGAAATTGCTTAAGGGCCTGTCAGGAGTCACTGAGCTTCAAGGGCTTTCAGTGTTAATCATACAGATTTCCTGCCAGATCAAAAAGTGTTATAGAAACTTTCTTCATTTTCTTTTTAATCTGAACAAATAGAAATAAAATATGAGAAATGCTTTCGATTCTCCCCCCCACCCCCAAGATTATACTCTATCTTTGAAATGATAAAATTGGGAATGGCATTTATGGAGTAGATAACATTGAAGAATTGTGACCTGACCTAGGCATAAAGTTGTTTTCTTTCTAGTATCATGATTTAGTGAAATGTTTAAAGAGTAGTTACTGTGTAATACTATACAAGTAGCTGATGACTTCCAGTTGTTATGATACTATCATTATTTGAATTTTGCTCAGGAATGAAATGTTGATTTCATTTATAGATCCTTGGTCAAGGAGAAGAGTGGAGAGGTGGTGATGGAATTAATAGTATTGGAGGCGGCCAGAAAGTCAGATTAATGAAAGAAGTTATGGAACATTATGCTAGTCAAGAGGATCTGGTTGTCTTGTTTACTGAATGGTAAGAGAAATAGCCTGTGAATGTTTAAGTCTATATAAAAAGTTGAAATTCATATGTGTAGATTACATATTTAATTATTTTATTCACAAAGAGTCATTGTTTTAAAAAGCAACTTATAATTATAAAACCATAGTCTGACATAGTTATGTAATATGATTAGATTTGTTGAGTTACCATTAACACTAGTGAGAAAACATGGCATAAGCTAACGTTTTCGTGAAATTCATGTTTTAATCTTGATTTAGTGATGGAGTAAGGATCATGTTGAGCTTTTATATTGAGGCGAGTAGCTCAAGGGATTCTGGTCAGCCAGGAGGAAATAGATCATGTGAAGTTATAAGTGAGAAATAAGAAAGCCTGTGTTTATGAAAAATGAAAAATCTTTCCAATGTGTCAGTCTCTTTTTGTAAACTGCTGTCCTTCTTAATTTTGAGTGTCCACTTTCTTTCTTTATCTTTTTCATATTCTTCTTACATTTTTTTAGTAATATCAAGTTGTCATGAATCATTAGTGGTTGCCACCTTCTTCCTTTTCTCTGTCTTTTATTGTTATGGGTTATTCATTGATTGCTGATTTGAAATCTCCTTGCATTTTCCCCTCTAACTTAGAAAAGTTTCTTTATCTCTCTCCTTCAATTTAAAAATTCAAAATAACAAATTATTGCAGGTGAAAGTAAGACTAATTCTTTTTATGCAAAGGTGTCAATAACAAAAGTATAAATTTTGAAATAAAAATAGATATAATGAATTCCTGGTGCCCTTAACACTTAAAAGTATTGCAAGGGCCCATATTCTTACATCTGGAGAACTTCCCTAATATCTCCTAGGGAAAAAACATTAAGTTATGCTTATAGCTACCTTTTCTTGCAACATGAGATGCGGTATAGCTGGTGTTAGTTTGCATATTAGGAATTTTTCTACAGAATCTATTATGTATTTTTTTACCTTTGGTAAAAGAATAAGAAGGTTATAATAACTGTTTGGGTTAAATATTGAGTGTGTTTTGGTGTAAAATTACTATGGATTTCAAACAACCATTTCGCTTAAATTTGCCATGTGTACATTTTGATTTTGACCTTGAGGCAGATCTCCTTATAAAAGATACCACATAAAAGCCAGTAATAATTTTAGATTTTCAAGCCTCCTTTTGCATTTAGGAAGAAATCCTTTCACTCTGCCATTACCCTCCTGTCCCATTTCCTCTCCTATTACCCTCATCTAAGATTTAGCCTCAGAAGAAACTAGTTTAATAGGAGCCTTTGTTTCTAATGAGGAAAGGGACAGTGTGAGATACCTGAAGACTGTTTGAGGTTACATTTATTTATTTAGATGATACTTTAATACCCAGTTTGACAAAAAATTTGACAGTAAAATTTTAATGGAGGACCCAGTGCATGCCAGGTGCTTTTTAGTGTTTGGAATATATCAGTGAAGCAAAAAGAAAATTTTCGGTAACTGCCTCTGAGAACAGTCGGCTAACTGAATACATGCAGGCCCATTTTAGCCAGGCTGTTGTCTAAGAAGAATCATTAACATTTTCTTTATCACTACCCATCTTGTTGGTCTTGGAAAACCTAGGAATGATAAGAAAGTAACCAAGCAAAAGAGAGATGGACAATTGGTGCCACTTTAGAGCTTTTATCTTCTCGTTATTTTTTTAAACAACAGCCTTTTTAAAAAGTATGTGTACAGAGTGATCAATATAGTTAACAATTACAGAGAAATGAATTAGGCTGTTTGTAAATTATTTGAAATAGGATACCCATTTTATAACAAAATTGCTAATCTAATTAAGCTTACATCTGGTTGAGGCTAGAATTCAGAATATATTTTAATGAGTCAAACAAACTATTTCTTATGTGATTTTTTTAAAGGACAATTTAACTGTAATAATTAGTTTTATAGAAGCATAGGTCACTACTGTATTTACAAAATACAAAGATTTATGTACCTAATGGTTTAGATGGCTTCCTTTTAAAAATAGCTTTATCAAGGTATAATTTATATACCATGACATACACTCTTTTAATTGCAAAATTCAATTTTTAGTAAATTTACAGAGTTATGAAATTATCATTACTACTCAATTTTAGAACATTTTCAATACCCCAAAGTGATTCCTTGCTCTCATTTAGATAGGCTTTTGTGAATTAATTCGGACACAGTTTCATTTGTTAAAATAAATATTTGTTTAAACAATTTTAAACAAGGTAACTGAGCACCTTGGGTTTTATAATAAGGTACTTTGTATTACTTTTAGAATTACCTTGTAAAGCATGTGTTTCTTTAGTCACACTGAAGACAGTAAGACCCAATTATTATTATATAGTTCTTTTTTTAAGAATCACATGTAGGCCAATATGTAAAAAGAAGTATTTGAGTAATTGTAAGTAAATTATATACATACTAAATATCCCCACAAACTTACTCTATGCTGAGTACAGTAAAATATAAACCAGCAGAGTCCAGATCCTAAAATAAACATCCATTTGGGTATCAGATAAGTGTCTAAAAAACACTTTGGTTAATTGTTTTCTTTTTCTTTTAGACTTAAGAAAAATCTTTAGCAGAAAAGTGTTAGAAATAAAGTTGGTACAATTATTTGAGTATGAATTGTACTGAGCAGACATTTATACTTTTTGGCACCAGTAAATATTATGCCATTAATCAGAATACTGATATGCTCCGTTTTGAAAGACTCCCAATATATGAAATATTTGAAAGACATATTCAGTGGTGTTTATTAGTCTCACCAAAAGGAGTATTTCTCATATAAAAATATTTATCTACCCAAGGATTTTGATATATAGACATGGTTTCTTTAAGTATTTGCTTAAAGATGATCAACTATGTAACTTTGAAGTAAGGTAAAGAAATTGACTTTGTAATTTATAGGCTATTGCTGTAATAACTAATGATAGCAGTGAGGGCAACAACTTAAAAAACTAGGATGGTAGTCAATGTTTTAATACAAAAGTTGATGTAGAATTAAAATGAGTATAAAATCAAGCCATTATTGTAGTAGTTTTCTAGGTGGCTCTGGTCTGGGGGATTGATCCAGGGTAAATAAACATCGGCTGAAAATTGAGGGATAATCTTAGTCACACAAATCTTTGCTGTTGGTATATATGCCTTATTATTTAGATTGTATATTGATTGCTAGCTTCTATTCACTTATCAAATTGAATTGTAATTGTATGTTTCAGACAGTGAAGCTGGGAATGTACCTAATTTACATACATATCGTCAGAGTAAATAGCAAGGAATCAATAAATATTAGGTAACAGTAAATTGCATTAAAAGAGGGAGAAACATCTTTCAAGAGAGAGAAATAAGGTAGTTGTTTTGAAACTATTTTTAAAGATTGTTTTCATTTCTTAATTCAGAGAAATAAAATGCCTTATAAAGGCAGGAAAACATCCAAATTTTCTAAATCTCAAAAATTGAAATTATTAAAAAATTGAATTTAGATTAGAAATTATGAGAAGTGATGCTGTTGGTTCTGAATTTTCATATGTCAGCCAATGTTTGTTTCTTTTGGCTGCTAATTAAATATTTTGCCGAAAAGTAAAATCAGTGAACAGATTTTTCACTTTGCATTAAGGATATGTGTCTTGAGTATAAACTCTGTTCCAGGCATCAAACCTATTACTACAGAAAAAAGAGATAAACACAGGTCCCATCCTGAAAGGATTCTCAAGTTATACTAATTCTACAAACAAAACTGAAAAAAACTAATTTGGAAGAAAAAATACATGTCTTCAAAAAATTCAAATGCTAGCATAATCTCAGAATCATTTACTTTTAGAAAATGGTGTAAGATTGCTTTATTAGATCCTTTTGCTAATTGTGAAAATATTTTTATTATTATGTTATTGTTACAAGTATGATTTATATGTATTAATTCTACAGGTGACCAAATTCTATCTTATTTTATTCTAGGAAATATTTCATGCCTCTCGTTATTTAGGTTATATATCCACTATGCCTGCATTTTATATCATCTTGCATAGTTTATACAGAAGAGTGTAAAATTTTTCTGAAAGTAAAGCTTTTCAAATATGATTGCTATAATTTTAACTAACTATGGCAGATTTTTTTGATAGACTCCTCCATCCTAGCAGTAATGACAATTTAAGTGTATAGGCACAAAGAACCTTGTTATTGGCGATGAACAGCATTTCATTATGTTAGGATAAAGGAAAGCCAAAACACATCAAAGTTCTGTTTCTATACTGCTTTTTCCTCTTTTTGAAGGAAAGATTGAGTCATTCGCTGTCACTTAAATATATTGCACTGCCTTCTGGCTTATCCAGAATAGTGAAATATGTTTAGAAATTATGTAGGAAATGAGTGACTTATTTTTTCAAATTGTTCACATGTTCTTGTTGATATTTACTGAATATATTAGTGGGTATGTTGGAATAAGGAAGAAGCAGATTGTATGTAAAAGAAGCATTAAGTGTTTATGTATATCTGGATTGGTATATGGTACTCATATGACATTTGTCTATTTCATGTGTGTGTGTGTGTGTGTGTATACATATGTACTTATATATGTATTCATATATATATATATATATATATTTTTTTTTTCTTCCAAAGCCAGATTGTTTACTCCTTGAGTTTAGTTTCTTTGAATAAACATGTATTAAACATGTTTCAAGTGCAAAATATGGTACTAGCTGCTGGCTGGGACAGAAACCTTGCCCTCTGGATACATTTTTCTATTCATAAGTTTTTATATGTTGTATCTGACATGTTCTAGCTACATAATAATAAATTCTAGGGATTAAAATATAGATTTCTTTATTCATTGACAGTGAATACTTGTGCAGTAAATATGTCAGATTTGAAAGTACTAATGTTACAGAGATTAAATTTAACTATTGTTTTAAAATTAAAAGGAGTTTTTCATTAATTAACTATCTATTAACCATTTACTTAAAAATTAAAGAAATCAACCCAGAAACAACAAGTGGTGATGACTCATGGTCCCACAGATAGCTAGCAACTTGAGCAGTATGATGTTTTCCTACCATTCTCTTCTTAGCTGCCCTCTCTATAGGTGTTACTCTAGCAGTAGGCCACTCTCAGAAATCGGTCTGGAGAAAACAACCCTCCAGCCATGCTCTGTCCTCGTTTACTCATACCTCTCCGAAGCCCAGCAAGAGTTCTTTAGTCAGGACATAAAATTGTGTTCCATTTGGAGAACAATCCCCAAGTAATATTTCATGTTAAAAATAGTACTTACTTTATACAAGCTAATTTTTCCCTTTCTTCCAAAATTCCTACAATAAATTTAATCATTTCCACTGTGATTTCATTATAATTTAGTCTACAAGTTCAACTGAGTGGACATTTTCAGCTATTTTTTTTTTTTTTTGAGGGAAAGGGGTTATGTGTTGGTTTTATCATTATTTATGGTATTAATTATCTATAGAAATATAGATATGTATTTAAGGTGAAGACATGATTGAAGACAGAATTATTAGGTGTGTTGCTACTTACATGCTTCAGTATTATCAGATTTTAAACTTTCAAACACTAGCTACTAATATTTTGGCTTAAATTTATGTCAGTGATGAAGAAAGTGTTGGATTGGGGAGAAACAAATAAAGAGGATTAAGGAACACTTATGTTGCTTCTTTTTTGGATACCAAGTAACATTTGTTTCTTGTGGAGACTTGGGATGATTCATTAATTCATATATTCATTCATTTGTTCAACAAGTATTTATTGACAGTCTTAAGAATACAAGGCTTAGGGGATACACAGATGAGTAAAAACACGGATCTGGCATATGAAAGAAAAACATGCAGTCTGATATAAGAGGCACTTCCAGCATGAAAAGCAGAAAATAAGACATTTCATGAAAAGGGAGAGGAAAAGAGCTGTGAGAGTTAAGAGGAAGGAAATGATCTTTTCCATTTATGCTGATGAAGTATAGGTTTGAAAAGGAGATGTCATTTAAAATGGACCCTGAGGGTAAATGGTTTGGTTCTGATTGGGGAAAAGACATCTAAGCAGAGGAATCACCATGAGTAAAGGCATGAATGACAGGTCAGTTAATTTAGTTTGGCTTCAGAACAGGCTCTTTAATGGGAAATCATTAATGAAAGGCTGAATCATTTTGACTATTTTATAGGTCAGTGTGGATAAACTGTGGTTTGGCCCACTGCCTGATTTTGTAAATAGTTTTTTGAGACACAGCTGTGCCCATTTGTTTAGTATTGCATATAGTTGCTGTTGCACCACAACAGAGTTGAGTCATTGTGACAGAAACCATATGGCCCTCAGAGCCTATTTTTTGTAAAAAGCTAGATAGTAAATATATGCTAACTCCAGCTTTAGACTGTAATGGAGAACCATGATCTAGTCTGGGGACTGGTACAGACTGGTGTTCAGGAGAGTGTGTCTGTCTTTATTAGAAGTGGAGAGGGAATGAGTAATCTGTAGGCTTGTAGGATTTTTGAATTAATCTAGTCCACTATCTTCTAGTGGGTGTGGAGAGGAATTGAATGCTAAATAAAGTATATGGAATCAGTAGGACTTGGTGAAAGATTTAATGAGAGAAGGCCATGGAAAGGGAGAAGGCAAAGTTGAATGAAAGATTCTCAGTTTGGGTAATTGTGTGGTTGGTGGTGCCATGGAAACAGGGAAGACAGAAGGACAAATGGTTACAGAAGTTTTAGTGACCTGTTGGAGATAGAATGATAACAAATATGATAGAGGACTCAATATGACCACATAAGGTGGAACCTTTTGGTTATGGCAGGACCCAGAATATTTATTGCAGTAACCAGTGGTTTTGTTTTTTCATATTTAAATGAACTAAATTCCAATGAGAATTATTTTTATGACCTTTATGCATTAAAAAAAAAAAGTGACTATTTGGGTTTTTATGGCCAAAGTAATTTTAAGTAAAAAAACTTTCTTGCACTTTGAAAAGTTTTAAATTGATTCAAAGAAATTTTCTAAAGTACCTGAACACAGAAATAACAATGCTACCGAATAAAATGGGAATGTTTCAGCAACTCTAAATTTTTTTAAAAATCACATTCTCATTTGAATTATGTGAAGATAATTTTTGCCTTCATAGTTTGCTTTAAAAAATTGCTTTTTGTTGTAAAGGTAATGCATGCTTATAAAATTCTAAATTATAAAAGTAAAAGTTGCACAACTCTTTTTTAAGCTATTGACTTCTGCTAATAGTTTGAGATGCCCCATATAGATGTTATGTCCTACACTAGGGTTACAAAGACAGAAAATATTCATTTTCCAATTGTGCCTTTGTAACTTTGAACACATGATGCTACCTGCAAAATTTTGGAATCATTTTGGCCCAAATTTCCAATCATATGACATAGTAAACTCTTTTCTGTCTACAAATAATGCATTGGAGTTCCTCTACAACTTGTCTGGCAGTCTCAGTCTCAGGTTTGGTTTATTTGCTTTGCCTCTTACAGCTCAATTACCATAAAACTGGTTTTATTTCTTAATCTTCAATATTAAAAAAGTTATATCAAAAACTAGTAGTCTTGAGGAAAATACTCTTATTAGAAAAGAGGATTATTTGAAAATGATCATACTGAGGAAATCAGTCATACTTATTTATAAGAAAAACAAACTTGGTATTTGTGTAAATATTATTTTGTAAAGTCAGATTCAGTTTTTTTTTTATATAAATAGGCAGAGAAAAATTGGTTTGAGAATTTAGTCAGAATAAATTTATTACACTTTAAAATTTATCTTAAAACGTGTATCTGGCTAAAAATAAAATTATTTTAAACTACAGATTGGTGTAAACTTAAAGGGGACTTTTCCTGCTGCCTCTTCCCTTCAGTCCGTTTCTTCTAGTAACAATAACATTAATTTTTATTAATTTTATTGTTTTAATGTGCCATGTATTGTTCTTAATTTTAATTTTTTACAATAACTTGATGAGATATAGGTGCTACTTTCCCTCCCATTTTATACATAAAGAAAATGAAGCATAAAGAGTTTAAATAACTTGTCTAAGTTTATTTAGATAGCAAGTGGCAGAGCTGGGATTAGGAATCCAACTGGCAGGCTTCAAATTGTATGCCCTGAATGACTTTATGATTTTGTTATTAATAGTATTAACAGTTTCTTGCCTGTTGATCTTGGAATTAAATAATAATAATAAAAAAGACTACCAAAGCATATGTTCTAATTTTGAATTATTATTTTTCTGTAATAGAAATATATGATAACATTTAAATCCTCTAGAACAATTTTAAATGAAATTTAATTTAAATGAGAAGAAATAGTCTATCTCTTCAATTTCAGTCCTATTTTTACTATTTAAGAAAAAATTAGTTACAATTACTAAACTTAGTTGCACATTAACAACATTTTAATCCTGGCTTTTTTTTTCAAGGTTCGGAAGTGGACTGTATGGTGAGGGTGTGTATGTCAAGTATGTTTTACTTGTAAAGTCTGTTTCACCATGAAGGGGAAAGAAAGAGAGAAGAAGCAGAGGACAGGCAAAGCAAAAGACCTGGATATTACAGACTAAGTCTGTCCACTCACATTTTATCAGGCCAACTGACTAGTTATGTGGCCACATCTAGCCTCACAGAAGCCTTTAGCAGGATGGCCACGTGCCCAGTTAACATGGGAGATTCTGTTATTAAAATACAGGCATGGAAATATACATGGATCTCAGCACCTCAGCCACAAGTATAAACTTAAACTATTCTTGCTAAAGTAATTTTAAGCAATTTCATTGGGTTTCTGCTTTTTTAGAGATGAGCAATAGTGTATTTTGTTTTCATAAAATAATTCACATATGGAAAGGTATTAAATGTTGCTCTCAAGTAGCCAATTAACTACCCTTGCTCTCAGGTAGCATATTAACAAGCTACCTGAGAGCAAGTATGGCTGGGAAAGACATGTGGAGCACTGCTACGCATCCTCCACTCAGATGCGTAGCAGTGCATCTGAACTATTGACTTGAGGGAGACCTGGTGTTGAATTCTAGAGCATTAGTTTGCTCTTATTGTTTGTTACTTGACCCCAAGTAAGACATTTAAATTATTATCTTTGGAAACCTTTGGCCTTTGAAGGGCTGTGATGTTAAAAAATAAAATAAAGGAAAAGGAAAAAGATTCAAAAGCGTTTCTGGTTGTAGCAAGAATAGAGAACTTATTGCAGAGTGCAAATACATTAGGTATGTTTCATATTTTGTTAAGTTATTTTGATTATTTAAATAGACTATGGGAATAAAGTTTCCAGAAAAATCAGTGAAACTATTGACACTAAATGATAGTGTCTATTTTTATAGAATTTTTTTCAAATTATTTGAGCTTTAAAAAGATGCACTTATCTATACACTTTATTTTAGGCTTTCAGACTATTTAGTGATTAAAATATAAATTTAAAATATAAATATTGATAACACTAAGTAGTTGGACATGTTTTTTCAAGATAATGAAATCTTCATAAATTGTAATGGATTGGTACAAATTAAAGTGAAACATTAGGCAGTTACAATGGCCACTTCTGTCAATGATTGTGTCTATATTATTATTAGATAATAAGTTAGTAACTTTTAAACATTTCAAGACTGTTTTAGAATTTCGATTTTGGGAAATCAGTGATTTTTGAAAAAATATTAAGACTAGTACTAAAAAATACTTTTATTTGGACCTCATTTGCCAATGCAATGCAAACACTAATAATTTAATATCCATATAATTTAAAATTGCTTGGTGTACTTTGTAAATAATTGGTATTAATCTTGTGTTAGATTCTGAATTCTGACATTTACTAGAGGCTGTTTCTTGGTTTCTGTGTATTAATTCTGAGAAGAATATTTTAAAACTTTTTTTCCCCCCTCACTAAACAGCTTTGATGTCATATTTGCCGGTGGTCCAGAAGAAGTTCTAAAAAAGTTCCAAAAGTCAAACCATAAAGTGGTCTTTGCAGCAGATGGAATTCTGTGGCCAGATAAAAGACTAGCAGACAAGTATCCCATTGTGCACATTGGGAAACGCTACCTGAATTCGGGAGGTGGGTAAGATACTAGCAGAAAGTGTAATGTAGATCACAGTAAATTAAAAATATTGATGAAACAACCTTTTTTTTTTTTTTTGGTGTATGTAACTATCAACATGAAGTTTTAAATAACCATTATCGTGTTACTATGGAAAAATTGTATCAGTTTAAAATTCACAGTGCATTTTATAGTTGAAAATGCATTTTCCCATATATGAGATGATATATCATGATGTTAGCAACAATGTGTTATTATTTCCCAATTATGAGTGAGAAAACTAATGTTCCCCAAGTTTAAGTGACTTTTCCTAAATACATTCTGTTGTTAAAGGAAAAGCAACATGGATCTGGATCTTCTGTTTATAGTGTCATTGAGAATTTTCTGACTATAGGACAATGCATTTAGTAAATTCTCTTAGAAAAAACTGCAAGCTACAACCATGTAGCTTTAAAAAAAGGCATCACTTAATTTTATCTGTATTTTAAATATATTGGAGTAGATGAGTCATTTGTCTTGAAATCAGTACTCAAAAAGATTCAACATTGAGTATATGGGTATACTTAAAATGCTGCTTTAGCTATGCTACCCTGGATTAAAAGAACAAATTTTCAAATTTTCCCCCTCCCAAAAATAAAATAAAATTTGACTTTGGACATTATGACTCCAAAATGTTTTTCTTAGACCGAGATTAATGTAAATGTAAGGCCAGAACATACCAAATAGTGTTGGGGACACGTTAGAGAAACAAGTTGGATCTTTGCGAACTTGGAAATCACAAGCCATACCGGGAGAACAGATATTTGAGGATCATTTATGTGTGTGTGTGTGTGTGTGTGTGTGTGTGTGTGTGTGTATCAGTTATATATATATATAACTGATATAATTTAGGGTGGTTCAAATAAATGCTGTTTGAGGTAATAGCATGTCTGAATTCTAGGCTTTGCTCAGCCACCTGACAATGAAACCTTTAGCAAGTAATTTTCTTTCTCTGAAATTGCCTCAATTCAAGCTCTATTCACCTGTACTTTTTTTAGTAACCCATTCTTATAGTTGTACCTCGGAACTTTGTCAGCCTATGTAAATATTACACTTCTAAAACCTTAAATTCCAGTTTCGTACTGCCTTTTCAGCTCATTTTTACCCCCTCATCATCTCAATAGAGCTATATTTTAGGGTTTTGGGGATCTCCTGACCATTTTATTTTCTTCTAATCCATCTACTGTTTTTGGATTTTAATTTTGTACTCAAGTCAGAACCTACAGTTTATAACATTGATCACTCTGTCATTATCTTAGCAGTCTTTCCCTCTTCGATTTCCAGTTCATGCACTGACAAAGCCTCTGCCTGAGAAGATTTCCTACTCTTGACTTCTCTCTCTGAATGCTTGACTTGTAGGTTGGTGCTGCTTCTATTTCCAAACTGTCAGGCCCGCAGTATGGTTTTTTTTAAGCCCTAGCTAGTTTAAAAACCATTTAGCTAGGAAGCTCTAGGATGTTTTATGTTTATTAATTTTTCCAAACATGCATAACATGCATAGTGAAATATCATATATATGTATTAATCTACATAATGATATATCTACTCAGGAATTTAATTATGTACAGTACTGTGCAAACAGCAGAAAACTACCAAGTGAGTACCTTTGTGAGCAAGTTTAATTAAGGAAAATATGTTTTTAAATGGGAAAGAGATCATACAGAGACATTAAAACATAATCCTTATGCTTTCTGTAGTCAAAATAAAGAGATAGTAGAAAATATAAATACATTTAGTAAAAGTTTATGTCATCTCATGAATGACAGACATATTGAGAGTTGTTTAAGGGACAAGAGTTTTGTTTCTGGGTATATCATTTAAAAAAATGAAAGTAGACCTGTTTCCTTAGGAAATTTCCAGAATATTAGAAATTTTATTAGTTTGAAATATTACGGTAGTTTAATAGAAAAATATCAATCATAAAATGTATATCACATACTATGAAAATAGATGTACAGTTAACCCTTGAACAACACAGGGTTAAGGACATTAACCCCTGTGTGTCAAAATTTTATGTATAAATTTTGGCTTTCCTCAAAAACTTCAGTAGTCCCTTGGTATCCCAGGAAGATTGGTTCCAGGACCCCCTGCAGGTAGCAAAAATGTGTGGATGCTCAAGTCCCTTATATAAAATGGCATAAAAAATACATACAATTGGCCCTTTGTATCCATGGATTCCCAACCTTAGATTGAAAATACTGTTTTTAATCTGCAGCTGGTTGAATCAATGGATAGGAAACCCAGGAATATGGAGGGCTGACTATATATTTATTGAAAAAAATTCACATCTGAGTGGATCTAAGTAGTTCAAACCTATGTTGTTCAAGGGTCAACTGTAATTCCTTGTCATTTTCCTAGTATGTTTGTGATTTATAAAAAAATTGAAATATCAATTTTGAAAAACAAATAGAAATATTGAAAATGTCATAGTCTGCTTGCGTGTATTTTTTATCATACAAGATTAATCATAGGATTAACAATTGCATTATTTTTCATTCTCTTAAGTAGTTTGGCAAAAATAACAACTATGAACAACCAGTGATTGATTTAGCCATGTTTTTATTTTGTCTTGTTTTCTGTAGTTAACAGTAATATTCTTGGACCTATTTCTTTTAATTCTTTTATTTTTATGAGGAAATTTTAATTTTGAGGATAAAAAATTTGGCTTCCTTTTAATTCACATGAGGAAAACTGGTCCCTTTTAAAAACTATTGCATATCAATGAAACGTAGCAGCTTGGCTGCGTTTCTGACACTCAGAGGAAGACTCAAACAAGTGAAAAATGTCTCCATTGTCTGTGTCTTTTACAGACAACGGTTACTGGCAAATTTAATGCTTATGCTCTAAGCCAAGAGAACAAACCAATTTTAGACTTCCTTTCTCCAGACTGTGACACACAAAACCTAGCCAGAGAATGGTTTAGCAGGCACAGTAATAACTAGCTCAAGTAAAGAAAAAAGTTCCTCAAATGTCCTAGATATAAAATTTCTTTGGGATGTTTGCAGTCAGTGACAAATCCAACATTCCTTTGACTGTGTTCGCATCTCTGGCACTGACGTTAAAACCACTGGAGTGGAGATTTTCTTTCTTCATAAATAGTGAATCCTCTATAAAGGATCCAAAAAGAGCATTTTAGAAGGTCAGAAAGAAAATTCTGTCTTCTTCTATTCTTTTCCTAGTAACTCTTTTTCCCTTAGGAGCCTTGGAAAACATTAGTTCCTGCTCTTGTGTTTTTTTTTTTTTTTTTTTTTTGTTTTTTGTTTTTTTGGAGGCAAATGTGTTTATTCAAAGAGTCTTTGATTTGTGATTTGTAGTAAAATTTACTTTATTATAATTTATATATAAAACAAATAACTCTTACTTCTCTCATGGCAAGTTGTGAAGTTTCAGCCTAAGGTATTTCCTAATGGCTTTATAAGTGTGCAACAGGTCAATGAAATTAACTCAGATGTGAGCATGTGAGCTTTGGTCTTGGAATACTGAATTCTCTATTCTGTCTCTGTTATATTGCAGGATTTATTGGTTACGCTCCATATATCAACCGTATAGTTCAACAGTGGAATCTACAGGATAATGATGACGATCAGCTATTTTATACTAAAATTTACATTGATCCACTGAAGAGGGTATGTAATAGCTCACATTTTCAATGTAACCTCTTTGTCCAGGGTGGCTACTGGAGTTCTAGCCATTGCATCATATTCTGGACAGGCAGAATGGTAAATAAGGGGCCATCTCAGTTTTGTAAACTCTTTTTTACAAAATACTTTCTCATACTTTACTTTAACTGGAAAATATTTATGTGGCTAAATATAATAGTGAAATAAATTTTGTCCTTTATTTGAAGCACATGTGTCTTGCTAGAAATCTGAGTTCTATAATTAAGGGGAAAAGATTGGGGACAATAGCAGTCTGCTATATATCCTAGGGAGGACATTCTTAAGATACCTTAAATGAAACCTTGGAAAAAAAATAAAACCAAAGTTTTTTAATATGAGATTATTTTTAGTGTATCTACCTAATATGTCAGATTTACAAAATTGCTTTATATAACAGATACAATTCTAAAATGTGCTGAATTGTGTATTTGTGAGTGCTGTCATTAGGAAACAGTTTTTTAAGGTGCATTTTATAGTGATTTTGCAACTATAGCTGTTTCTGTTTCTTAGATAAATACTTCAGTCATCTAAATATTTTCATTAGACACCTAATACTTAAGAAACTTCATTCTTAAAATGTTTGTTTTTCTTTATCTCTGTTTTTTACTTTCCCTCTTGTGTGCCTGACATGGCAAGCCTGAGGACTTGATCTCTCAACTGGAGGAGAAAATTACTCTTGGCATGAGTACCAGCTCATACAGCATGATGCTTATCTTTTCTTAGTGTAATTTAACTGTAAAAGTGCTTCGAGCCTTTTTAATTGTCTTTACTTTAGAATGCTCCCTCTGAAATTTCACTGCTGGTTTTATAATATTTTTAGTTGTATAAATCGTATTTAAGTTTCTCTCTAAGCATAAGATTTTATCTGGTTAGCATGTATCTTAGTCTTCTTGGATTGCTATAACAAAATACCATAGACTGGGTGTCTTAAACAGCAGAAATTTATTTTTGGAGCTTAGAAATCTGAGATCAGATTGCCATCATGGTCAGTTTTTGGTGAGACCTCTTTCTGGCTTGGAGACAGCTGCCTTTTTTCTGTGTCATCACATCATGGAGAGAGAGAGACCCAGTGGGAGCAAGTGAGCAGGAGCGGGAACAGGAGCCAGGGAGTGCCCAAGCACTAGAGAGCGAGAGCACACCAGTGGCCCAAACTAAAAATTCCATCACATTAGAAGTTAGGACTTCTACACATGAATCTCAAGGGGACATGAACATTCAACCCAAAATAGCATGCAGACAATTTTAGGAATAATATTATGACAGAGCACTGTAGCTGGAAAAATGGTGCATTGAGAATCATAAGGTCTGTAAAGCAGATTAATCTTGTCACCCAAGCAAAAGGGGTCCATCTGCCTGCGCATGTCTGAGTCAATCAGATACATACAGGTTTTGCAGCAAAGAAAGTAAGGGTTTATCAGAAAGTTGCAAGTCCCAGAGACACAGGCGAGCTATTGCTCAAAGACCCTACTCCCTGGGTGTCTTGGAAGTACAGATTATATAGGGAAAAATCAGTTGTCATGGAACCTAAGGGAGCTGGGGTCTTAGATACTACTAATTGGATGATTAGAGGGGGATGAGGTAATTGATCATTGTGTCTGGTTCTGGAATCAGCCATGGTGCTATCCCATGTGGTCCTGCGGCTAGCGGAGTTGTTCTGCCTTGATGAGCCTGAGGCTGAAACATATCTAGAGCCAAGATGTTATCCATAGTCTTAAGTCCAACCAAAACCTATTGTCCTTATGATAGATTTGAGGCTTGGTTAATTTGGTGTCCTAAGGCTTAATGATTAAAGGAGCAGGCATACAGAGGATGAGGGTGGAAAGAGACAAGTGAGTCACAGTGCCATTATCTGGGCAAAACCAGCTTGACTCAGGAAAAAAAGCTCTATTAAAGAAATGAAGTTGTGTGCAGTTACAATCTTTATGATTAGGTTGATTAATTAATTACCTAGTATAGCAGTCAGGCAGTTTATGCTAGAATAATAACCTCAGCTTCAACAGCTTAACACAATAGAGGTTTGTTTCTCCTGCTACATGTCTATTATAGGTCATCAGGGGTTTTCTGCTTGTTTTAGTTACTTGGGGACCCTGGCTGATGGAGCAGCCATCTCAAACCTTGCTGGTTCACTTGCCACAGAGATAGCAAGCACGCTGAGAGTCTCCAACTGGTAATGACATCTCCACAGTGAAAGTCATTTGTTTTACTTCTGCTGACAATTCACTAGTTAGAATTAAAAGGTGGAGAAGTGGACATATTTGGAGAACAGCATGAATCCTTTCCCAGACCCTTTATCCTCCAATTTAATCAACTATGAAATTTGTCTTTCTGTCTTTCTGAAGAATTTTAGTGGAATAATTTATATATAGGATCTTTAAATTCTCCAAAAGAACGAACGAACTACATTAACATGATATTATTGTTTGCTATTTTTGTTGTCATTTCAATATTCTCTCTATTCTCATTTTAGGAAGCTATTAATATCACATTGGATCACAAATGCAAAATTTTCCAGGCCTTAAATGGAGCTGTAGGTATGCTTCCTAAATACTGGATTGCTCATGTGTACAAATGGACACCTGTCTTTTCAGCTGTCTATCCTTTGCTGTATCCATTTTGGACCTATGTTTAAGATTTACTGTGTAGATATTAGAACTTTTAAAAAATATCAGACTTGACCTTAGCTTGATATAATTAAATACATTCAGTTAAAAGTATTTCCTAAGATCAGTTCAAAAAAGATAAACTTCTGGCCTTTGTTAACTTGGAATTTAGTATCTCACCATCTGGGGACTCTAGACATATTTTTATTTAATTTTACCTTATTATTACACATTTTTAATTATAAGTTCTCTGTATTATGAATTACTCAGAAATGTTAGGGTATTAGAGCATTTTAACCTACCTAGCTGAAAGGTAACTGGTAACTAGGCATGTACACTGTGGAATGTGCGTTTGTGTGTGTCTGTGCATGTGCTTAAATGCATGTGTGCCTGTGTGTGTTTTCCTAAGTAGATATCTTGATAAAATGCATTAATGCATTAAAATTAACCAATACACTAAAATTGAAATACATTAATTTGTTAATGCATTATACTTTAAAAATTAAAAATACATTGCACTTTAGTACAATTCTTCAAGGCAGTTCATACACTAACAAGATTCTCAGAATTGAAAGCATTTAATTTAGAGTGCTAAGGAAATATGAGGGAAGAAACCTGAAAACAAAACAAACAAAAGCAGTTTCTGTTCCCATTTGTCTTCGGTATTCCTGGAATTTGCATTAGGTCTGATTTACAAGAACAATATACTATTAATGGTGGCTAGTTGTAGAAACCTTGTTTATTATGCCTGGCAGTGTTCTTTCTATATGCCATACACATATTATTATCTTCATAATAACCTAAAGGCAGGCAAGGATCCCATTTTACAAATGAATAAATCAAGACAATAATTTAACTTGTCTAGGATCACTTCACTATCAAGAGGCAGAGGCAGGATTGCAAATATGCTTTCCTTCTGCCAGACTCCTCAGTTTCTTAACATCTCAGTTTGCTGGTACCAGGTTGGAGTAAATGAGGTGCTCAGAACCTATTTTTGTGTCATCATTGTCCTTCATTTGGGTATCTGCTGACTTGGAGGAGGCAAAGTTTATAAAAGTGTTGTATGTAGCACATGAATTAGCATGTGTGAGAAATTTTATAACAACAAGATAGATTGATGTATACATATATATATGTTTATATATATGAATACACTCACATTTTAAATTACTAAAACCTGTTTTTCCTATTAATTAAGATGAAGTTGTTTTGAAATTTGAAAATGGCAGAGCCAGAGCTAAGAATGTATTTTATGAAACGTTACCAGTGGCAATTAATGGAAATGGACCCACCAAGGTGAGTCATGGTGACTTTTCCCTGTTTTCTTATATCTTGGAGATAGACTAGGGAGCAATATGTATAATATCTTCTTTTAATATCTTTAAGCAGTTTTATTTTGGTGCCAACAATTTACTGGCTTTATCTCTTACACAGTATATTTGGTTTCTTTCAGATTAATCAAACTGATGATTTTTCCTCAGCAGAGTGTTAACTTTTTATTCTATTTGTAACATTTCACTTTAATATTTAATACTAACAGCTAATTTGAGTGCATTTCCTTCATATAGGGCAGTGATCCCCAACCCCCAGGCCATGGAATGATACCAGTCCATGGCCTGTTAGGAACTGGGCTGCACAGCAGGAGGTGAGAAGCAGGAGAGCAAGTGAACCTCCATCTGTATTTGCAACTGCTCCCCAGCTCTAGCATCACTGCCTCAGCTCCACTTCAGATCATTAGGCATTAGAGTCTCATAGGAGGACTGGTCTCTGGTACCAGAAAAGTTGCGGACCACTGAAGTATCTTCTCTGAGTGGGAATTGTTAAGGTCGTTAAGGGATCATTGTTTCATCTGAGTCACCATTTTCTAAATTAACAACTCTACTAAGATTAAAGTGTAACTATATGGACAGAAAGCTTTCTCTTGCACTTATTTTCTACTTGGGTTATAGCTGACAAACACATATTTTGACTAATGAAATTTTGGATGCTTTTCAAATATATATATGTTTGAGCTTGCTGAAAATGTTATTGACTTCAGATTTATAGATAAGTTTATAAAGTTTGTATTGCTGGTATCCAATTAAAATGGAACACACATTACATATATATTATATATATGCTTAAACATATATATATATATATATATATATATATATATATATATACACACACACACACACACACACACACACACACACACACACACATACACACATATATATGTATACACACACATATGCACACACATTCTTAAAACAATGTTCTGAGATACTGGGTTGGCCAGTTTAGTAATAAGTATGTAGAAAAGAGATGAATAGATTGGCATTGTGGGAAGAGAAGATGAGGAGATGTGGTCTGTTGTTTCAGAGGAGTGAGTAGTCAGAATTCCAATAAAAGCTCTATCCATCGGAAGAAATTCAAGGGAAAGTCCATGTTGGCAACTTCTCTAACACCAAAATGGAAGAAGTAGATTCCCCTTCTCCTCTAATTAATCCTTCCACCTTGCTTTTCATCCCATTCCAGCCCTCCTACAAAGCCCTTTTCCCATGTACTCTCCTTTCTCTATCTTGTATCAGTTTTTCCAGTTCTGTTCTTCCTTTCCTATAAGCATTTTAAAGATTTTCAAGTGTTTCCCATCCTCTAAACAAAACAAAACTTAGCCAACACAAACTATCACATCCTCCTTAATCTACATCGCCTTTCAGCCTGCCTGTCTTGTTTTCCTTCCCTTCATAGCCACACTTCTTTAGAGATAACTCACGGCCACCACTAGTCTCCTTCCTACCATACTAGGAATGCTCCTATCAAGGTCTGTTGTGACATCTCTGTTGAATAATAAACACTTGTCAGCCCTCATTTTTACTTTTGACAATGTTGATCCTGTTTGTTCCTACTCAAAATAGCCTTTTTTTTGTTTCCTTGATGTTCTGCTGGTTTGTCTATTAATTTTCTGGCCTTTCATCATTGATTTCTCTTCTTTTTTAATATATATTTAAAAATTTTAACACCGTGTGTGGGGGAGGGGAGTCAGAGGTCGATGGGGTGATCCTCTTCTTATACTGTTTTAGTTAATATATCCCACAGGTGTCTATCTGAGACATCTTCCTTTTCTACACAAATTCTTGGGTAATTTGCTTCATTCCTGCACCAGCAAATCCTCTCTTAATGCTGATGATTTTCAAATCCTTGCTTTAAATCCTGAATCTTTTCTTGAGCTCCAGGTCTGAATACCCAATTGGTAGATTGGTAGATTTACTTGTGTGTCTTATAAGACTCAGAGCTCAAGACCTTCAGCTCTGCCTCTTTTTCCACCCAATCGGTTAACCAGAACCTGCATCTTATTTTGGCTCTACTTGCTTCCCACTCCCAGTCCAAGAGCTATTCTAACAGTGTATGGTGGTTTATCTAATTTTCTCAGTGCCAATAGCAACTTTTTTAGTTCAGGTCGCCTGCAACTTCCCACCAGTAGCAATGGCCCACCAGTAGACTGAAACTAGAGTGTTATGCTGAAGCAGAAACCCAGTCGCATTACTCACCTGTGTAATGCCCTTTATGGATTTAGGTATGAAGTTCCAGATTCTCAACTTGATTTATAAGGCTCTTTTTAAATTTTACTCCCGCTTTAGTGGTCACCTGTCTACTGTTCCATCTACTCCCTAATTCCTGACACTACAAATATCCACACACACATTTTTCATAATCATTTTTTTCTTCCACTGCTGCCATACTGAATTACTTTGAATGCTTCATGTTTCCTCTCAAGTCTTCTGTGCATGCATTTCACTCATTCTGGAATCCTCTGCCCCTAATTTCCACTAACTGTACCCACCTACTCTGTCCTGTTCATCTTTTAGGTGTCCGTGTAGGTCTTTACTCCCCTGTATGCTTTATAATGTCTGGAGCTCCATCCACAACAGTACATATCACACACTGGAAAGGGGTGGGATTTACCTATACTTTGACTTCTCTTAGACACTGGGCCTTTAGCCTGGGAATTAGAGCAATCATATCTATCCCATTCCTTTTTCTTTTCAGCAGGGTCCACCCTATGTGTAGCCTATATTAGCCTTTCAATAAATGGAATTTGAATGTCAGAGTCTAAACAATATAATATTCTAGCATTATTCTTGAGAGTACCGAGACAGTTTTTTTTTTCCTGGCTAGACAAAAAAGTCATAAAATTGCTGTGGGTCATTATAACTGTCCTTAGGCAAGTTTGATAAATGGGTAAATTTTGTCTTCGAAGCCCTTTACAGTATGTGTGTGTGTATGTGTGTGCACGTGTGTGCATGTGCACGTGTGTGCGTGTGCTTGTATGTGTTCACAGTTTCTCTTTTAGCTCTCTGTCATACCTTGGTGCCTGTTAGGCAGGACTTATGTGAACTGACATCTGCTAAAACTAGTATGCTATTCCTTTTTGGTAATGTAATATTTTAATAAAATTTAAATGACTTTAAAGAGAGAACTTGGTCCTGAGAATTTAGCTGTTGCGGGTAAGGCTTGATACTCAGTGATTTTAATGTGATTACCAATTCATTCCAAGTTCCCAGGATAATTTGACTAGAGTTTTACAAAGAGACTAAAGGACTTCTCGCAAGAAAAGGAGCACTAATCCTTGATCATTTAGAAAGACCTGTGTATACTAAGAAATTTTAAGTCTTCTAGGAAATATTCTCAGTTTGGGCTAACACTATTTCTGTCATTTTAAGCAATATGATGAACCTATTATATTTTCTCTGACATGAACCTATCTAGTCTATCTTCCTATGATTTTATTTGGCAACAAAAAAGTGAAGTAAGTTTTTTTTATTATAAAGTTATATTTGATATAATATAGAAATTGAGAAGATTATATAAATAAACATTACACTACTAATACTAATAACTTTATTTAGTAATATTATGTTAAATAGAGGTACATGAATATATCACATTTTGCCCTGTGTCCAGGCTAACAGGGAAAGAAAGCAGATTGCTCTTTAGATAGAAACTTTATTTTAAACCATCATAAAAGGTGAAAGAATTTGCATATGAGTTTATATGAGTTAATTTTGCTCATTATTTTATTTAATATATAATGAGTATAATGTCAGTGATTTTTGTGCCATAACATTGAACTAAATATTGAAGCCATTTTTTCATTTAAAAATACAGTAGTCCCCCCTTATTTGCAGGGTATATGTTCCAAGGCTCCTAGTGGTTGCCTGAAAAATAGTACTGAATGCTATATGCACTATGGTTTTTTCCTACACATACATACCTTTTTACTTAAAAAAAACATTTTGCAGCTTCTCTTTGGCATATCTAAATTGCCAGCATCACTACTCTTTCACTTTGGGGCCATTGTTAAGTAAAATAGGGTTACTTGAGCACAAGTACTGTGATATCATGACAGTTGATCTGGTAACTGAGAAGGCTACTAAATGACTAAGTGACCAAATGGGTGGGGAGCATATATAGTGTGGATACTTGGACAAAGGGGTGGGAGGGAGTGGGATGACTCAAGAGTTCACCATGCTGCTCAGAACAATGCACAATTTAAAACTTATGAATAGTTTATTTCTGGAATTTTTCATTTATTATTTTTGAGTCGAGATTGACCATGTGTAACTGAAACCTCAGAGAGTTAAACCGTGGGAAAGGAGGGACTACTGTATATATTGTAAATGATAAATTGTTTATAGTGTGTTTATAGACCAAACTATGTAAGAATGAGTTTATTTCTTAATTACTTTCTCTAAATCTCATGCTATTATTAGGAAGAACAATTTTTTTAATCTTTTAAAATCCCTTATAATCCCATTACCCTCTTACATAGTTTTCATTCATAGCTACTTTCAGTTTTATGTCTTTTCAGTATACATCTATGAGCATTTATAGCTTTCATTTGTTTTCATAAATGTTTCATAAACAATTTGTGTTTTTAATTAGTATTTTATTTGAAATTTTTTTTTATTCTATATAATCATTTTCATACTTGTTTAGATAAAACCTAATATAACTCACTTTTTAGATAGAAACTGACTTATGGTTTAAAGCTTTACTTTTTATTTTTGAAGGTCATTTACTGTTAACAAAACCATAAGATTTATGTAACAAACCATAAGGTTTTTTTTGGTTTTTTTTTGAGAAGTTTTGTAAGAATTTATTTGAGCCAAACTGAAGACGTGTGCTGGGGGACAAGATCTCACATTCTCCTAAGATGTTTATTTTAATACTCAAATTTTTCTTTTAAATGTCAGATAATATACATGTTAAGGTAATCATTAGGAAAGTGATAGTATTTTTATACAAACAGAAGTTTAACAGAACAAGATCAAATCACCTAATTTGCTCGTGAAAACAAGACCTTTCTGAAACTGATTTGTAATAAAAATAGGTACCTTAATTTTTTGCATGAAAATCACAATGTTTGGGTTACTATGACCTTGAATAATTGGATGATTTGGAAAAAAAGGAAGTGGTTGGAAAAGTTTCTTTGCCAGTGAAATGACATCATACTCAAACATTTTTATATTGTGAAAGAAGGATCAGGAAAATAGTGCCACTTAGTAGCTGGGGACTGCCTGGAACAGCCTAAATACATAAACAGTTTTCTGTACTTTTAAAGCTGCCAGCATAAATGTCTGCAGTTTTTAATGAAGAAAACATCTGTAAATGGAGGTCTAGGGTAATGAATAACCTCTACCTATGTGATGAGAAACCCAAAACAGGGAAGTTTCCAGTCAAAAGTAATGGTTTAAAAAATATTTTTATTATCTATGAAAATGAATTGAGGCAAAAAGTAGAAAGCAGAAAAGTTACAAAATAAAATTTTAATTTTGAGGCTGAAAATGAATGCCTTTTATGCTCTAACCTTTTCAAAATATTGGTCATTTTCATATTCACATTGGGATTCTAATAACTGATCAATAATTCATGAAATAAGTATTTTTTTTAATGAGATGAGGGAAGTACCAGTCTTTATATGTAGATAAGAATTTTAGATATGGCCAACTATTTATTTGTTTGTTTGTTTTCCTTTTTTAAAAAATTCTTTTCCAGGATATTTTAGACAAAACTGTTTCCCACTAGCCTTGGGGGGCAGGGCGGGAGGAAACTCTTGCAGATATTCTAAAGGATCCATTTTCACATGAATTGCTTTATTTTCTTCCTTCAAAACCATAATTTTGAATAGAACATGAATGATTAATATTTGCATTTCTAATTTGGCAACAGTAAAATTTTTTGTTTTTATTTTAGAGGCACATTAAAATGACCACATTGACTCTTGAAATGCCGTAATGAGTGCCATAAACATATTTCTGGTCTTGTAATTTGTTTCCTGAATTATGTACTTCAGAAGAAATATGAATGGTTGTTGTCCATGTCTTCTGTGTGCTGTACAGATTGAATGTAACTATGTATGCAATATCTGTGTGACCCAAAGATTTTTCCCATTGTAATTAATACTGTACTTGTTTCCACAGCATTTCTCAGTTTCAGTACAATAGAAATATTTGGATGGAATCTCAAATGTTTTAGAGGAGTTTGATAAAATGGTGCAGGACTAATTATCTCAATTATTCTATACCATAAGATCTTTTTTAGGGTCTTAGGAAGCTAGAAAAGTTACCTTGGTGCTTCTATACATTTTTGATCATCGTATTTATGAATAGACATCTTTTTCTTTTGAGTTTATCTCCTTTCCAGTGGAAACTTAAGGATTACATAAGAATAATAAGGATTTTAGGTGCTTCTTTTTAAAAGTAACATAGTCAGAACCAAAGCTAGTTTGCTACAGCTTCACTGTTTTGAGGTGAAATAGTTTGTGAAAAGAAATAATAAAAAATATAACTAAAAAAGTTCATATCACTACAGGTATTAACAGTGTAGTAGAAACTGTAGTAATTTTTTAAAAGTAAATTGGCAGAATTTTTCCTAAGATGTTCAAATCTAGGGATATTTAAGATTTGTTCTAGAGCTAAGAACGTACCTTAGTATATTTATCTCTTTTCTCCATTGCTCTTCCCACACCCTCTTCCCCATCCAAAACACACACAAGGACGCAGGTTTTACAGATAAAATGAGTACCAATAGATGCTTAAGGAAAGGGGGAGGCGAATTACAAAAGAGATGCTCTGAGAGATCTGAAAGGAGTGGGTGACGAAGCAATATTTTACTCTAATTTGTTGTTAATAAGATTTGTGGGGGGACTGTAATTAGGAGCTTGTTCTAGATTTGTTTTAATCTGCAAGCTTTCTTTCCTGAAATTAAGTCTCTGAATCACTGTCCAGAAGCCTAGTTTATAGTAGGTAGCATAGTTTAGTCCCTTTTGATAATAAAGTTTATACAATATTTGTTTCGTGTGGTGATCGTTGTTGGTAAGAGGTCATGTTGCCCCTGCCTCATTCACTGTAGGTATCTGTGCTGAGCCTTTAAACATATTTATTACTTATTACTAGGTAACTATTCACATGACTCCTCTTATTTATGCTGTTTTGCTAATGTCTCATTAGCACGATTAAAACTATGTGATTAGTTGTTTGACATATTTCTCTAATTGCATCTCTCTTCTGATATTATTCCTTATATAATATAATGAAATAAAATGACCTTTATGACTTTTAATGCACTTTTTTTGACAGTTCTCAACAAAGTTTGACCTGCTTTATGCTTCATAGTCTGGAGAGAACATTGTTCATTGTGTACCTGTAAGTGATAAAGATTAGTAGAATTATTAAAGAAATGACCCAGTTACATGTTTATGGAATGAAAGTACAATGAGAGGAGAGGGTTACTTTTATTAATACTGTTTTCCTTCTTTTATCAGATTCTTCTGAATTATTTTGGAAACTATGTACCTAATGCGTGGACACAGGATAATGGCTGCACTCTTTGTGAATTGGATACAATTGACTTATCTGCAGTAAATGTAAGTGGAATTGACTATGTGTGAAATATGGTGATAAAAAGGACATTGTTGTGAAATACAATGATTTTTTAAAAAGCACATTGTGTAGTTTCAACAATATGGTTGATAATGGATTTTAAAGCTAAAATATGATGATTCAGAAAATTGCTAGATTTTTGTATTTCTGAACTGTTTTTGAAATCAAAGCCAGCTAATAATTGACCCCAATAAAAGGGGCTTGGTTGTTAATACTTAATAGCTTTCTATGATTGGGTGTTCTAACCTGGTAGAAGCATTGAGGAAAAATCGTTATAATGCTTCAGCATTTTTATTGACCAGTTTTATCTGTGCTTGATTTTTAAACTTGATTTAAAACTAATATTATTTTATTACTAACAACTTTTTAAAGTATTTTACATATAGTAACTCTTTTAAACTTCATAAAATCTCTTAATTAGATTGTACTATTGAATGAGTTTTATGATGAGAAGACTAATGTGTGTATAATTATAGATAGATAGATAGATAGATAGATAGATAGATAGAAAGATAGAGATTAAGTAACTTGCTTAAAGGCATGTAATTTTTTGTGTGTTGGAGGTGAGATTTGAATTTAGGCAGTCTGGCTCTAGACCCTATGTTCTTGATTACTGCAATTTTGCCTGGATGTCTTGTACATATTATATGTCAGGCATGGTGTTATGTATATGTAATTTCATGGAGAATTATATCTATAGTATATTATTTATGCTTTGAGAGTAAACAAGCAATTGGAAATATTAATTATTTGTAAAATATTTTTATGAGTCTATCTTCAGTTGACAACCAGATAAGTTTTAGGATATCCTATAGTAACAGTTTTCTTATAGAAAGTGTTCTTGTAACTTGTAAGACTATTATGTGTGTAGGCTTTAGGGATGGTTTTTGTCATTAAGGCAGATTCCTTCCTTCATTCACCATAAGTTCATTGAGTATCTACAAGATGCCAGTTAAGTACAACTAATATAGACAAAAATAAAATTTCCAGTAATATAGTTCTAGTAACTCTTGGACCTAAACAAATACAAAATACTCTCACTATAAAGCACTATGTCTCCCAAATTAAATGGTTTCTATTCTAATCACTGTCTGAAAGGAGGATAAAGAGTTACTTATGTACATTTAGGAGCTTTTTAAATAGAGCCTTATTTTACTTGAAAATAAGATTTTTTAGTTAGTCTTTCAAGTAACAAACTGAATATTTCCTATCTGGAAAGAATGCCAGAATATTTTTGAATGAAGCTGCATCGTGATGTTTAAAAATTCATCCTGATCTTTTTTGCAGAAAGTAGTGTTGTTCTCTGGAGGGAGAGTTAATACTTTTTATCTGTTTCATTTACATAAACTTTCTGGTGCAAATTTCGAAAAATATCTGTATTAAAATTTTTTATCTTTTTCGCATACAAGAGTAAATCACTTGATTCTTAAGCTATTTTGTCTTACAGGCTGTTAAAACATACTAGAAAGGAAAACCATTCTATTAAGCAAAACAAATTTCTTATGTGTTTTATGTTTATTTACTATGCAATTGATATAAAAATAAAAATTATATAGGTAGTTAAGATCTCAGGCCTCTCATATTTTTAGATGTGGGCCATAGGCAAGGTTCTTTATGTGTAAAAATAATAGTGGCTATCGCAGAAAGTTAATAGTAGGGTTGAATAAAATTTTATATATGTTACCCATATATATAATATTTATAATGATATTTTATAAGTTTTATACATATATGAAGTGCTAAACCTTTAATAAACGTTAACTATTATTGCTGTCATCATTAGTAAATGAACTTAGATTGATAATGGAGATGTAGTATGTTGAAGCTCAAATTTATATGTTCTGTGTTGCTTAACTTCTTGAAATCCCATTTTTTTCACATGTAAATTTGGTTATAATAATTTTTAAGGTTATTCTGAAATTTAACTAAAATACATTATCTCATTTAGTAAGGGAGAGTTGTGTTACATTTTTTACTTTTTCCCCTATTAGATTTAGAACTCTTAGAGGATAGCTATTCATCTTCTTTAGTTGTTTGTGTCTGTTTATTCATTTAGTAATAAATGTTTGGGTGAATTAATTGATAAAGAGATATAGCTGTATATGAGTTATACTTCAAAGCAAGCAAATATTATAAGTTATAATTCAGATAACAAAGGGACATGTGAAGTACCATGTGTGAAAAGATGGGGAGAGGTACCTAATTCAGCATTTAACATACATGGGTTTTAAAAAATATTTAATTCTTAAATTCAGGCTTTAAAAATTGATTTTAAAAAGGCATTATAAAGAAGTCTTTCTATAATTCTGGTAATAACACAATACATGGTCATTTACTTGTGTTTTTGACTTCCCCAACCATTTGTAATGATATTTTTTTCTTATGTTTGCCATAAAACAAAGGTCTATCCAAATGTAACAATAGGTGTTTTTATTGAACAACCAACCCCTTTCCTATCTCGATTTCTGGACGTATTGTTGATACTGGATTACCCTAAAGAAGCACTTAAAGTCTTTATTCATAACAAAGTAAGTATTTGAGAAATAAATATTTTATATGTAAAGTATTTTTTATTTTCTTTGGAAATATTTTTTTTGTTTGTTTATTTTTGTCAAAAAACATCCATTGGGCTAAATTAAATAGGGGATTTTCAGAATAGTTACTGGCCTGCATTTTAGGACCTAATGATTTTGGAGTCTAAAACTGGAATAATATTGGAATGAGACGCATGAAACTGCCAGTTTTTTAGATCAAAAATGGTTGAGTATCAGCTATTTCCTATGGCTCAATTTAATATATAATGAAAAAATGTCAAAGGACCTTATATTCCTTTACTTTTGGGTTAGTTCTGGTTCTTATGGTAATGCCATAACATGAGAACTTGAAATAGTTTCCAGATAGAGTATTCTTTTGATTAATTACACAATGGCATGTCCTCCCCAACCGGTTTGATATTATCATTTCCTTTAGAAATATTCAGAGCCTCCCAAATACCTCCTACATATAATCTAAACATAAAGATATTTTTTCTCAGTATTTTTCCATTTACTTATGTCTTTCCTGTTAAAACAGTTGGTATTTAAGATCATCTAGAAAAACTCAATAGCTATGAAGTATATTATATTCTCTCTTCCGTCTTAATACTTTTTTCTTACCACTGTTATTTATTCCTAATTTACATCAGCTTATCATTTGCTTTTTCCAGAGAATATTTTAAATTTACAGAAAACCAGCTAAAATAAGATTAATAGGTTGGATCATTGAGCACTTATATGCTTTGTAATTATATAAAGTGTTTTGTTTTTATGTATTCTTTTATTTATATCTTTCCTCCTTTCTTAGGACCTAAAACTCTTTGAAGGCCGGAGTTTTTCTTTTACTTAAAATTAACTCTATGTAGCTTTTTTTTGTGGTTAGTTTTAATAGGCTATAAAAAGCTTTCAAAAATAATGAAACTTGATACATTAAAAGCTCTGAAATGCTCTAATGATGGTGACAGATAATCTGATCAAAGTTTTAGCACAATCTAATCATACTCATTTGAAGTTTATGTCCTATCAATAAAATTTTGTTAAACACTTTCTTGTAAAAAAAAAAAAAGAAAAAAAAGTATGTTACAAATTATTTTTTGTCTGGCTTCACAGAATATAGTAATATTTATTTTATAGAGTGATTATAACTTAGTTTAATATCTATTAGGTTTAATAGACATTTTTCATGGATATTTTACAACACATGTTTAAGATTCTTAGGCCATGAGCTATTTATGTGCCGCCTGATACATTTTATAGCACCCAGGATTATAAATAGTTATGCAAGGACCTGTCTAAGAGTGGATGTTAAAGAATTTTGAAGTATCTTCTCTTTAGAAAATATTGATGTGTATATATTTTAGATTTTCACATGACATTTAGGTGATACTTCAATATCACCTAATTTGGTTATCATTTTGTCTGTAATTGAGTGACTATGTGAACTATGGACTTCACAGCTTTGAATGTGAACTCATCCTTAGATATGAATATTTCAGTCATTTTAATGTCTTATTTCTCACTAATTTTTTATTTTTAAATATGTTACAGGAAGTTTATCATGAAAAGGACATTAAGGTATTTTTTGATAAAGCTAAACATGAAATCAGTACTATAAAAATAGTAGGACCAGAAGAAAATCTAAGTCAAGCTGAAGCCAGAAACATGGGAATGTACGTTTTAATAAATTTAAACTATTTTTACTAAAGAAACTTTAAGAAAAAACAACTTTTCTTAAAAATTAGTACCTAAACTTGGATGTCGCCACTTTGTGTCCATGTACGTTTGTGCATGCGTGCAAACATCTTAGAGCCTATCTGTGTTTGTATGTACTTATGTGTAAAGGGTCATGGAAGTTATTTACATTTTTTCTTTAATGGCTAAGAGTTTGCATATTTATTCAAACTATTAATTGAACTTCAAATCAAGATTTAAAAAAACTCTCAAATGAATAGTATGAATTATATAAGCAGTGATTTAAATGTTTGCAATTTGAAGATTGTATGTGGTAAAAATGTGTATTTTAGACTGAGGGGGAAAATGGGTGTTCCTACTTTCTAGTTAGCTACTGATCTAGAAAATACTGTAACAGAAGAAATATTTTTGGTCCTTTGTTTAGCCCCTTTAATACTTCAGACAGATTACTAATAAAATTCTGATAGTAGCGTAGCAATCTTTTATTCAGTAAATGTTAATTGAATATGCCAGGCAGTGAGTTAAGAGCTGCTGATTAAAAGGTAAATAAGTCTTGATGACTTCTCATTGGGAGATGTTCTTGTGCTGTGAAAGTTTGGAGCCCTGTGTGATGGATACCCTGGTGTCAGGGTTAAAGGAATAGCAGGGAAAACAGGCCACAGAAAAACCAAATAGATGTTTTCACTTATGTTTCCATAACTTATTCATTGGAGAATCCTTGGGTCCTTATTCAAACTTATTTTTGTTAAATTATTTGTATGGTTTTTACAAACTTTCCTGCCTCTTGTCCCATTTGTCAGTTGCTTAGAAACAAACATGGTATGGATGGATATACACACTGACAGTGGTTGAGAGTGATAACTAGGAGCCCAGAAAGAGAGAACCCCAAATGTAGAAACCACAATACTTGGAACCATTTCAGATATCACAAGTAGTTCATTCCTTGGTGCGCGCCTGATAATAGCACTACAGACGTTACCAGGAAAAGATAACATAGTCAGTGTCCCTGATGAGATGCAGGGGAATAACTATCTTAGAAAGAATCCCATGCAACTCAAGTTCAAAAAGTATTACTATCTCAAGTCATTCACTTGTATCTCCAAGATTCACTTAAAACAGAGTTGTTAGATATACACGATTTTGCAGTGCGTGTGTGCACAGAAACATTTTGATTTGTGAAAAAAAAGTTGGTAATAAATTCATTGAGGTAAATTATTTTCCCCTTTTAGAAAAGATTTAATGCTAATTTATAAATCGCCATTCTGACTTGATGTTTTATGCCTTAAAATATTTAGTGGCTGAAAATATATTTCACCTGGTCTAAAATTTTTAGTGTTGATTTACCTGTGAACATCTGTGTTGCTAAATTGACTATTTTGAAATTTAAGAGTATATCGATCCTTTTTGATATTTTTTACTATTTGATTAGAAAACTATATTAAAATAACCCTTTTTTACATATAAGCTTATGTTAACATTTTTCAACCGATAATATTTATTTTATCTAATTCTTATTTTATTTCTTTTTTGATGTCAGGGATTTTTGCCGTCAGGATAAAAACTGTGATTACTACTTTAGTGTAGATGCAGATGTGGTTCTGACAAACCCAAGGACTTTAAAAATTTTGATTGAACAAAACAGGTACTGTATAAAGTTTAATGTCAATTCATTTTTTTTAATGGTTATCATTTTCTTCATCTATGTGGACACACTAAAAAGACCTATCAGTGGAATAAATAGGAGCAAACTGAGTAAATTAACATTATTTATTACACCTTTTAAACTTTCAATTCTAATTAATTAGTTTTGTTTTAAATGAAGCAAATAGAAAACAATGTGATGAATATTAGAAGTATTTAGTATTAGTGACAATCAGAAATATGTTTGTCAATTTTATTAGCCCTATGTTTATAGTTAAAGCTAGATGAAATTATGATATATCTGATACTAGTAAAATTTGGAATTGTTTGATTCTCTGTAGATATTTTTAAAGTAGAATTTTATAAAAGTTTTGACCTAAAAAGTTATTGCAAACAGAGTTGTAGTTCTTAGAATTTGAAAGAAACTTCAAAGGTGCAAATTATTTCACAGCCAGATCTGTACTGAACTAATTATCACTGTACTTGCTTTCATTTAACTGAATTGAAATGGGAAAAAGACACCATCTATACCAGTTTATAATGATATTAAATCTTCACTTATTAATACTACTGCTACTACTAATAATAGTTATTATTAATGCTTCTACTAATAGCCCACCTTTAATGAATGCTTAAGTGCCAAGTATTGTTTTAAGTATGTTTACATGTATTAACTCTGTTATTTCTGACAGAATGGTTAGCAGTGAAATGTTAGAATTACTTTTTATTTTGCTGAATAAAATGTATAAAAAAATCTATTATGCTCTGCTAACCCACCCTATGTATAATATGATTTATTAATTTGACAATTCAGTTATTACTTCAAAATCTAAGACATCTCAGTATTTATCTATATACAGCCCCACTATACAACTATCAATAATAGATACATATCTAAGATAACTATAAATTGCAGATAATTTTTCAAAACATATAAATAAGGGTTAATCATTAGGCAAGGAAAAACATATGGGATAGAATTCTAATTTATAATTCTTAAAACCTACTTGAATTCAGTAATGTTTTCTTAAATTTGCAGTGTTAATTGCCTCTTAATTTGATTTAAATTTAATATTATATAATGTACATATGCTTCTAATAATATTTAGATGTTTTTATTATATGATACTTTGGTAGGCACTTATTAATTATTCTGGTAGTAAATTTAATGAATTTGTACTATATATTTAACATATATCCCTCTTAGCATCAATCTAATGTTTCAAACCTTATAAAATATAAAAATTTCCCTTAAGTAATTCAAATGCCATCTGAGGCCCTTGCCCCTTCAAGAGCCAATAAAACAGGTTATTTCTCCAATTCCATACATTTCTGTTAATTGTCAAAAGATTAGATTAATATGATATGCTTCTGTAGCCAAGCATGTAGTTTTCATAAAGAACTTACATATACCAAGACTGTTGCAAGATTTAGTGTACTTGACTGAAGGTTTAGATGGGTAAGGGATGGCCCACAACTTAGGTAGGGCACATAGCTTTCCAGCACCTATCTCATCAACTCCTTTTTCTCTCTCCTTTTCCTATCTCTGTTATTTATTGCCTTGCTCCAGATTTTACTCCTTCAGTTATTTAGTGCAATTTATTGTTTCTCAGCTGCTGTTCTTGTATTTCCATACTTGAAAACAGTGAGGTGCACGCAAAAGAAAAATTTTGATCTTCAACATTTCTTTGCCCATCCCTGTTTGGCAGGCAGCTGGGATTATAAATTACAAGATTTTTTTCTATTAAATATTTGATCTTGTCAGTTATTGACATTGAATTATCATTTCTTAAATTAACATAATATGTAGATTCCCTGTTATATCTATTATATCTATATCTAGTTCTATCTATATCTATATATCTATATATCTATTTTAAATAAAACAAAATATGAGTGTTTTTGGTCAACATTCCATTTTAATAGGAACCAGGGAAAATAAACCAAAACCATTATTTTGCATGTTGTGTTTTTATAGACTGATTTACTTTTCTATAAGAGAAAGGAAGGGCACACCTGATCTTCACAAGATTGGTGTGTTGTAAAATAGGTTTTCTGTGGAGAATAATTGGTTCATAGACTTCTTGGAGGAGTTTTTCAAGCTTTTCTTAAATTGTAAGATACCACTGCCATGCACTTCATTTTAGAAGTAATTCTACAGGAACCTCATACTTTGTTACCCTATTTGTGAAATGTTGATACATTATAAATTAGATTTCCTTAAGAAGAAATCTGACATGTTTTGCATATGTAACATGCTTGTCTTAGAGGGGTTACTTTCCTGGTAGGTAGGTAGGCATTATGGCAGTTATCCTCTATTTTGTTTTCTAAAATAAAGGACCAGAAAAATGTTTAGTGTTGCCAGAGCTAGCACAAACCATTTTAAAAGTTGTAACCAAAAGAAAGAAAGAAAGAAAGAGAGAGACAGAGAGAGAGAGAGAGAGAGAGAGAGAGAGAGAGAGAGAGAGAGAGAGAGAAAGAGGAAAAGAAAGAGAAGGGAAGGGAAGGGAAGGGAAGGGAAGGGAAGGGAAGGGAAGGGAAGGGAAGGGAAGGGAAAGGAAAGGAAAGGAGGAAGGAAGGAAGGTAAAGAAAGAAAAGAAAGAAAGGAAACGTACTTTAAAGTAATTTATGACAACTTTAGGAAAACTGGCCTATTTATAAGTATTTCAGCCTATCATTCATTTTTTTTTTTTTTTATTCAACGGGCATTTGTTGAATACTTCAATATACCATGGACTATGTCTTGCTAATAACAATGAAAATATTTGATTTCATATAGTATAATTTCTGAAATATTTAAATAAGATAGTTTCACTTTTTATGTATAAGGGACTTTTAAAAGTCATTTTTAAACTTTCAGTCACATTTTCAATTTTTTGTTCCTCTTTAAGCGATGTTATTGAAAACCAGCAGTGTACTTAAGAAAAAGTGTTGGGAAAAAATTTCTCTATTTTATTTTGCTTTTAGTTTTTTGGACTAACTACATGTGTGTTAAATGAACTTTATTGTTTTATGTGTCATGCTAAGCCCAAAACACATAATTCTGTGGTAATTTAAAAATAAATAATTACTTAGATTTTTTTTTTCTCTCTTTAGAAAGATCATTGCCCCTCTTGTAACTCGTCATGGAAAGCTTTGGTCCAACTTCTGGGGAGCATTGAGTCCTGATGGATACTATGCTCGATCAGAAGATTATGTGGATATTGTTCAAGGGAATAGAATGTAAGTTACTTAATTTAATCTTTCAACATAAAATATCATGATCTAAAGGTGTGGTCTTGTTAATATTACTTGAATTTTTGTACTATTATCCTTTTTTTTATGTTTAATGAAAATTTGGAAATTTGAGCACTTAGGATCCTGAAATACTAGTGCAAACTAGTATTTTATAAAACAAAGTTTTTAGAGTTTTAAATATTCAAAGGAACAAACTCACTGTTGTGGGAAATACTAAGAGACAATATATGGTTACTATAGGTAGCCCATCTTAGTTTGTTAGAAGAGTAATAATATTCTTTAGTTAAAAGTTTAGAAAGGGAATTTAGCTAATATATTTAGTGGCCAGGATGAAAATTATTTTGATAGCTTTTAAAGCTTATAAATGAGCAAACAAAAGTAACACTAAGAATCAAAACCTTCTAACAATTCATATTTTAAGAGTTTCTTGTGTAAAATAGCAAATATTCTGCTTTAAAGATAAGTTTCTTCACCAATATCTGATATTAATTTTTAGAGTTAGAAACAAATATACTTATTACAGAGTGTGTGTATGATTGATATTGATTTCAGATACAACAGTTGATATTCTTTAAACTAAAAAATAATCACAGTTGAAATAATGTTTTTTACTAAGGCAATGTTAGGGAAGAATGTCACTTTTGTTAGATAGACAATGGACCAGAGTGACTGAGATGTTAAGTGCTTTGACTAATTTCTCAGATATATCAGTCCAATTAAAAAGAGAAAACATTCTTTTGTGACTAAAAACATGTGCTCTTAAATTTAGAAAAAAAATCACGTGCTTGTTGAATAGTTGAGCAGTAAAAAGATGTTTTGTTTGTGAAAATAGTAATAGGTGTGAAAATAATAAGTCAATATGAATGATCTAAATATGATAAAGACTTTTGTTGTAATTCAGAAGCATGATAGCTGAGAAAACACTATTAAGATAGTATTCTGTAGTTTCAAAGTGCTTATATTGTCTCTGAGATGATTCGTGTAGACTGTATGCCTGATATTATCTGTGGGTATAGCAGAAATAACAGTTCACAAAAGTAGAATAGAGAATTCATGATTCATTTAAGTTGCTGTAGGCACTGGTGATTTTCTGTCCAATCTCTTGTCATTGTCTAAAGTGTAAGGAAAATAATAAGGTAGAGGTTTTTGTTCTAGTTATTACAAGAATACAGTTCATGTACAAAATCTGCTTGAAGGAATAGCATCTTCTGACATAAATGTGTGTGTGTCTTTACCTTCAAAAGTGCAGCACTGCGCCAGTGATTAATTTCTGACTTCAGATGCTGCACTGTATATTTTTTATGACCACTTCTTTTTAGGCTCATCTAGTAAAACAAAATGATATATTCCTTTTAATATCTAACTATATTGCCTTGGTTAAGATCTACCCTTTCTGTTCTTTAAAAGCAACAGGCATATTCCTTCAGGTGAAACCTTATACAGTTCTTAAGAAGTGAGTCATGTTCAGAGTGAGGAGACAGATCCATGGGAAAAAATGATGGACAAAATAATGTGCCTCCCAATACTCATGCTCTTTTGGCCGTATTTTTCATATCTCCCTTTTATTTATTTATATTTATATTTATATTTATTTATTTTTTTTTTTAGGCGAGGCAACCCTTGGTTGACCTCACAGATTGCAAAGACCTTGTTAGCTTACAATCCCTTATTTTTTATTTTTTATTTTTTACGCCTACAGCACCTGGTCTTCCTAGGTGGTCTCTCATCCAAGTACTAACCAGGCCCGACCCTGCTTAGTTTCTGAGATCAGAAAGGATTTGGCTTGTTTAGAGTGGCATGTCTGTAGACCATATCTTCCTTTTAATACAATCATTTTAGATGGCTTAATGAATATCAAGAAAATATATTTTATGAGAATTTTAGACTATATTCAGTGGTATGCTGATAAACGTATAACAATGGGTTCTTGGGATTGGAGGTGCCCTGATTTGCAGGGTTTGCCAATTTTTGTGGTATAAATACTTCTGCTGCAGCTGATTTCAAGCTTCTAATGTGAAGTCAGTAAGTGTTGACTTGAGAAGTGAAGCTACAAGTCCTCTCTGGAGAGCAAGTATAAGCTGGCTCTAGCAAACCATCAGTTGTATGTGATTATTTTTGTTATCAAACTGCTTAATCTTAAATGGAAACACCTTCTATACAACAGAATATTATACTGTAACTGTAACAACTGAGAGATGACAGCCAAAATATCAGATATCAACCTTAAAATAAAGTTTATCAAGGAAGATAGTGATTTATCTCATGAAATGTAGTGGATACCAAATAGTCTCTTCTATATACATATACATACACACATACATATACATACACACATACATATACATACACACAAACATATGTCAAATATTATTAAATATGTTTGCATTTGCATGTAATTTGATTCAATAATTTATGTATACAAAATTTAAAAACTACAAGGCAGTTATTTTTAAAACATAAAAACAAAACTGTTTTGTATTTGTGTTATTTTGGAATGTGTTTTCTTTACTTTCAGAGGGATATGGAATGTCCCATACATGGCTAATGTCTACTTAATTAAAGGAAAGACACTCCGATCAGAGATGAATGAAAGGAACTATTTTGTTCGAGATAAACTGGATCCTGATATGGCTCTTTGCCGAAATGCTAGAGAAATGGTAGGGTATAAAATGATGGCTTGCTTGATGTTTTTATAAGATGGCTTGCTTTTCCAGTTGATGTGTCATTGTCTTTTGATGCTCTTTTTCTTTCTAATTGTAAAGACTTGCCATTTTTTTTGATTCTCTGTTGAAAAATTAGAATCAGTTATGAAGAATAGTTTGTAAATAATTGCCTATAGAAACATTTGAAAAGTGTTAGGTTGGTCCTTAGGCTTACTCATAAGCAACAGTGAGATTTCAATAATAAACATGAATTTATTACAAGTCAGCTTTTCTTTTTTAAGAATTAGTCTTACATTTGAAATTCTGTAGTAAAAATTCGCACTAATTAAAATTAATTTGGTAAAGCCTAGATAAAATGACTATACATTTAAGAACACACTTTTGTTCTTAAAATCAATGTCCATATTTTTTCTGTCATTATTAACTCCATACTTTTAAAAAGCAGGTTCTTTACCACTAAATTAGGAGAAGGAATGAGATAAGTAGTATGTTTAATCTATGTAAAAAATTAATGATACATTGCTATTCTACAAATATACTCTTATTACAAAACTTAAATGACTGTAGAAAATAATTTGTTTTTCAAAATGTATAAATATGTATTAAAACATATTGATATGTTTTTCTGTTTTATAAAGGATTGGATTATTTTATTCAAATTTATGTAAGCAAATGTGATTTTGGGAAGAATCAGAAAAGTTGGCAAGTGTTTTTTCATTAGATTATTAAGGCATGTGTTTGTTTTTTCTGTAAACCTATGTGCATTGTTATGTCGAATATCCTCAAAACCTGTAATTGTAATTTGTGCTCATGTTTGGCTAATTTGACTCAACAGCACATCCTGGAATGGCCTCTCTTACACACATTTTCTCCTTTGCCTTAATTTTGTTTCTAATGAAAGTTCTACTAAGGAATGAGCTTGGATTTATGTTTGACCGGAAAAAAAAAAAAAAAAAAAAAACCAGAAGCGGCTGGAGTTATCTTTGCGTGCGCTATAAGCTTTGCTTGTTCTGCATGTTGTCTATGAAGGATATTTCAGAATGTCAGCTTTTCATCAGAGGCTGCTATTTTTATTTACCTAAGAATACCTGAGAGAGTGGGTGTACAGGTCAACTTACCCAATGCTTCTCTTCATTTTAGACATTACAAAGGGAAAAAGACTCCCCTACTCCGGAAACATTCCAAATGCTCAGCCCCCCAAAGGTGTTCATTTTATTTATTTTTATTTATTTTTGTTTATTTAATCAATGCTAGTATAGTATATTGCCTAGCAGTAATATTTCTTGCGTTTTTTTTTTTCCATTTAGCTTGGTAAATTGTTGGTATTTATTGGTTTTGATTCTGCATATATATGTGTAAGTTTTGTGTATTGGGGATTGGGGATTGTGTGATAGTCAATCCTTAGTTCTTTGGGATGATTTACACTTTATGATTGGTAGACGAGAAAGTAAAACCCAAGTTCCTTTCACTAGTTTTTCTTTTTTTAAGGGAGAGAGGTAGGAGTAAGTATAAAGTACATCTTGATAAAAATAAGGTTTGGGCACTCTTCATTAATTTTTTTTTTATTATTAATAACTAATCCTTTTACTATTAAAACAGGTACAAAAAGAAACAATCTTACCTTAGTGATGTTTGCCACATTTCTTTGGTTTGGAACAAGGATGTGAGACTGATTTTCTTTAGCTGCCTTGTAATGAACGAATAATTTCTGTGTTCTGTTTTTAAACATTAGGGCAATAAGAATAAAATAGACTGATGAAGTAATATTGACATTTGAATTCTTGTTTAAAAATGTGATGTGTTCTTTGAAAGGAAAAGAAGCCAAAAGACGTACAATTAATTGCACTTTGGTGTCTCAAAAATATTTCTGCTTTCAAACAGGAGTTTTTTCCCTGATGTCTACTTCTAGGATCAATGAGAAAGGGATAAAAACAGTCCATTCTTCCTCTTCTCTTTTTTCAGTTGAGTGTCAGTGCTATCAATTAGTTTTGTGTGGTGTCTGAGTTCAAAATTATTCAAAATTGTATTTTATTTTCAATCATGCATGTTTTATATGGAAAATAAAAATGCATGTTCATGAATGAAAATATAAAAGTTGAAATTAATATTTCATATATTTTTCCTGCTTACATATATATTTTCTTGTACTTCAAGGTTGTTAATGCTATTATTTTTTGACATATAGGGTGTATTTATGTACATTTCTAATAGACATGAATTTGGAAGACTATTATCAACTGCTAATTACAATACTTCCCATTATAACAATGACCTCTGGCAGATTTTTGAAAATCCTGTGGTATGTATCTCATACTTAATATATTACTTATTTTCCTATAACTCTAAATGAATGTAAATAAATTGGGTTAATAATATGAAAATGTGGTAAAAGGCTTTAGAAAATTTTTATAATATCATTTTTAAAAAGGTAATTTTATATCATGTCCTATAAAGTAGATTTAAACTTGACCAAGAGCTCTTTTTTTTTTTTTTTTTATTAAGACATATATTAGGTTTGGGGAAGGGAATTATCAGTTTCTTTTATTTCTCTCAGAATTTTGACTTATATATTCAAAAGCATCATTAAATTTTTAATCACAATTTCAGAAAAAATGTTTACAAGTAACTCACATATGACAATATTATATTTTGGATTCCAGGAAGAAAATTCAAGAAGTCAGTTTGGCAAAATACATTTATTTTATCATTTTGTATATTTTTCATAACAATTTTGTTAATGTATACCAGAGATAGTAGACAAAATTGCAGAGTAAGTGGGTTCAGCATATGAAGAAAGTCATAGTTGAGGAAACTATTTTAAAAGTCTAAAATTATTCCTTTTCTTAAAAATTTGAATCATACAGGAATTAACTGCTTTTTTATCTTACTAGTCAAGTGGTACATTTATTCAAGGGAAGATATTCTCTTGAATAATCATCTCTGTAATACTACCATTTAAAGTTTTGCCCTTGCCAATAGTAAAAGTTTTAAATTACAAAGACTTAATCCACCTGGTCAGAATTCTTTTATTTTATAGAAGTAGTTGACATCTGGGAATAATAAATTTAATGGTTTCTGAATACTCTGTTGAATAGAAAAAGGTTATCTTATATCTCGTGACATTTTTGTATTTTAAAAGTACTTTTGGTCCATTTTAGCTGTATTCTTCGTCTTTCACAGGAGTAGAATTGAAAAGAGGCTTTTTTAAATGGTAAGGGTGGAATTACATATTTTACTTTAGTTCTGAATCTCTTGGTATTTTGAAGGATAGAATTTAATTTCTTGAGTAATATTAGCCTCCTGAAAAATTCCAAAGTATATCTTGAATTGTAGATGTTTGTGTAAGAATTCAAGTCTTTGGAGAGTTTGCAATGCAAATATCAGAAGTAAGTTGGAACTGCTTTTCTTTCCATGGCTTTGCTTTTTTTTTTTTTTTTTTTGGAAATTAGCCTTATCTATATGCGTCATGAGGGATATCCCATAGGGGAATATTTAATGTTTGTCTCGTTTTCAAATCTTCTAAGAAATTAAATCAATGAGGTTACAGTTTATTCAGTGATGCTTGAAATGTGGTCTAAAATGCAAAATATTAATGAACTAATGTAAAATCTTAGGGGATTTTTCTTTAACTTCAGTAATGATGCATAGGAAAAAATACTTAGAGATTCTGAAATGTTATGAATGATTATTTACTTCTATTTTTTTCCCATATTTTGGAATCAGAAAACTAATCAGTATTAGAGAGAATAATGAGGTAATACAGTAATTTGATCCTTATAATTATATGCTAAGTATTTATTTAAAAAAATAAAATAGCTTTTGTTCTCTATGTCAAAAATATCTGAGCTCCATATAAGCAGAGATATGCAAAACTAAGAATGGCATAAAGTTATCAGGGTCCCTGTGAAATCTGGCCTCAAAAGATGTATTTCAGACAAATAGTTTTTGAAACATATTTTGATAGAAATTATTTTGAATCCATCTGTACCTCAGTTCTTTCCTGCTAGCTCCCTATATTTGTATTTGTAAAGAGAAATTTAAGAATTTTGTTAAACAATCTAAATATATTTAAGAAGAGATATTTTTAGATACTAAATCATTCCATATTTTAATGTATACCCTCTAAATTTTGGATTTTTAAATAAAACATTCAACCCAGGAAAAAAATTCCTTAGCCAATGTTGACAAAAATTGAGGTATCTTAGTGTGTGGTTTATGTGTCAGAGATTGTTCAAAGAGAAGAATCAGGTTCATTAGCATAAAGAGGATCTATTTTTTTAATATATAATCCCATATCTTAATTTTAGTAACTAAAAGAAGTGTAAGTATTAGTAACCCTATGATCATTCTTTGATAAATATTAAAAACTAAAGTGAAGGCAGAAATTTTAAATACATTTTTAAAATCAAAGTTATTTTAGAGTAATTCACTTTATTATAAATAAGACCCAAGTTTAATTTATTTGCTAATTAATATTTACTAATATTTGTTAATAGGATTTTGTTATTTAGTTTTAAACATATTTATCTACTCTGCGTATATGTGTAAGATATCATATATGGTCTAATTATAAGATTACTCAAAATTTTAAATCCTGTGGTATAAAACTTCATAAATGAAAGTTTTTGGTCTCAAAGATAAGAGCATACACAATGAGCCAAAGATTAAAAAACATAAACTTTGGTTTCTGAGAATTCTTATTTTGTCCATGACACATGATCATTTATTTATAAGTTGTTTGAGCAATTTCTAAAATGCATATGCTTTTATTTTTTTTATTAAAATACTTGTAAAAATGTATTTGCTTTAATCTATACAATTGATTTTTTTTTTTGGTAGGACTGGAAGGAAAAGTATATAAACCGTGATTATTCAAAGATTTTCACTGAAAATATAGTTGAGCAGGTTCGTATTAATAATTACTATGATAGAGCATTTTTGCTGTAGTTTCCATAAAGGAATATTACTGCAATACAGCTTTAGCAGAACATGTTGTAAAAGTGGAGAAACTATCCTTTAGGTAAAATTCATGACTTAATCAGTTTTATAGCCTTAAGGGTCATATAGTTGTAAAAATGTAGAACATGGAGATTAACAATAATTTTAATATCATAGCTTTCTTAAACCACTAAAAATAAGGAACCATTGACAGATCTCTGATATAGGCCTCTTTCAATGAAAGTTTACCTGAAAGAACTTGGCCTTCAAGAATCTTTTCCTAGGTCTTTTAAAAAATGAACTCTATTTTAGATTAGTATTCCAAACTATTGCTAATACCTTATTTTCAGAGAATGTAAAGCATCTTCAATTCTGAGATATCCCATTATTTTGTGTACTATGAGAAAAAAAATACTGCCAATTAAACTATGACCAGTGTTTTCTAGTCATTTAGAATTTTTTTTATCATATTGAAAGACTTATTTTAGACTAATTAAGGCATAGATATTATATGTTCTGATGGACTCATTGCTATGTCAAATCAGTGTAAATAATTTTAAACGACATTTCAAAGAGCAAGTCAGTTCAGGAAGTGCAACAGCAACTAAATGCATGTGTGCACATGCATACACAGACACACACACAGTGAGAACAGAATGAAAGTTTAATCAAGTGTATATACATGCACTATGGCATTACAGCTACATCACAATGGCTGCTTGGCTGACCATGACTTTAAGACTTGTATTGATTTCATTGATGTTAAAATGTAATAAAAACATTAAAAAATAAAGTCTTAGTGTTAAAAAAACAAAACCAGAAAAGTAGTATTGTTTATAATAGTAATGTCAATAATGTTGGATAAACTTCTTAAAAAGGACATCTAAGTGAGATGAATATTGACTATTCTGTCCTATTACTTTTGAAATGCTGGTTTTTAGTTAAAAGACATAAAATGTTATCTTCTTAATGTTGACGCCATATTTTATAGCCTTGTCCAGATGTCTTTTGGTTTCCCATATTTTCTGAAAAAGCCTGTGATGAATTGGTGGAAGAAATGGAGCATTATGGCCAGTGGTCTGGAGGGAAACATCATGTAAGTTGTAATTTCACACAGAAAACTAAAATGTGTGTGGGGGGCAGGAGAACTCTGTTTTTAGTGTAATTCTACCACTAATTAGTGTTTAACATTGAATCTATCTGGGCCTCAGCTTCTCATTTATGCATGTAATTACTTTGGATGGCAGTGTCCCCAGGCTGAAAATGGTAAGGAATGTATATGTCTTTATTGTGTGATGCTGCTCTTCTTCAAGGCCACTTTTTATTCTCTGCATTTTTACAGTGAGCTGTAGTGAAAATACTATGACAAAGTTTACCTGGAGTTGATTGTCAAAACTATTTTTTTGTATAAACATGAGGATTCTCTTTGAATAAATGCCTTTAGTGTAATTTGGTTTTGCATTTACATTCAGTGTCAAAGACTTGGCAGGAAGTTTTACTATTGGTAGTTCAATGTGTTTCTTTTCCTCTGAGAATATACAGACACCAGCTCCTTAACAAAACCAAGAAATTTAAATGGAATACTCTGGAATATTACTGTTTCTGCTTAATTATATACCCAGCTAGTTAGCTGATCATGGAGACAAGTTGAAAGTGTGATGAAGTACTTGAAGTCAGCAGGTTGCAGTCAGGATAATGAAAATCTACTGTGAGAGGACATTTGGGTGCCACAAAGTAGAAGTGAGGAACAGAGCAGGCAAAGCTGTTTCAGTGCTAGATAATCCAGAGGGCAGATAAGCACAATCTATACCCATCAACAGCTAAGACTGCCTAAAGGGTCACTGTAAAAAACTCATGTTTTTAGGGGGCTTGGGAGGGCTTTGGAAATCAATCTTATTTACTTTATAGTTAGACCTTACATATAAATTTGTAAAAAATGATATAAATGGAGTCACTTTAAGATGGAATTGTAGCTGCCATCCCAGAGAAACTCCCTTGCACACCTAACTTCTCAGATCATTAGACTCTTAAAACAAGACAAAATAACCTTTGGACTGGACCTAACAGCAGCCTTATATACCAGACAACTGTGTGTAAAGATAACAAGAAAGCAGATATTATGACTACCTGGACTGAAAATTTACCAATATTGTTTAGAATTAGCATCACTGTTTTAGGTTATCTGCAGCTATAAAATTCTTTCCTTCTATTGATGTAATTGTTCCTCTTCCCTTTCTTATAAGTTAATACTCCTTGTATTTGCCTCCTAATCTGAACACTATTTGCATTTCTGCCTGAATCATTCCTTTCCTAATAGCTATTCTTTTGGATCTCAGATAAACACTTGTTGCCTCTTACTTTAGCCTTTTGTTTTTAGGTTAACATTAAGTAAGTAGGAAAGGAGTAGCCAACTCTGCAATACTTCACTTCATCATTGATATATTTGCAAAGCCATGTTACCTCAGTTATTTTATAATTTTTCAATTAAAACGTAGTACAGCATAAACAACTTTGTTTTTGTCTATTGTAATCTTGTGATTGAAAGAAAATCTAAGATCATATAAATGTGAATTACACGTGGACCACAATTTATGATGTCATTAATGTTGTTTCTAGGATAGCCGTATTTCTGGTGGTTATGAAAATGTCCCAACTGATGATATCCACATGAAACAAATTGATCTGGAGAATGTATGGCTTCATTTTATCCGGGAGTTTATTGCACCTGTTACACTGAAGGTCTTTGCAGGCTATTATACGAAGGTAGTTATCCTCCTGTACCTCCTGCATACTTCCTCCCAGTTTTTATGCAAATATGCTGTTTTATGTTTTTATTGATAAGAACAACCATTGATAAGAAAAACCACTACTTTGCTTTTTTAGGGATTTGCATTATTGAATTTTGTGGTAAAATACTCCCCTGATAGACAGCGTTCTCTTCGCCCTCATCATGATGCTTCTACATTTACCATAAACATTGCACTCAATAATGTGGGAGAAGATTTTCAGGTAATTATGGTTTTATTTTTTACATCTTTTAAAAGAAATATGTCATTATAAAAAGGCTTTTACCCTATATTTTTTTAAGATTCTGCTTACATGACATTATTTGAATTTTGCCAGTAATAAAAAAGTTAAACAAAATGGACTGATACATTTATTTATTACATCTCTTTTAGGGAGGTGGATGCAAATTTCTAAGGTACAATTGCTCTATTGAATCACCAAGAAAAGGCTGGAGCTTCATGCATCCCGGGAGACTCACACATTTGCATGAAGGACTTCCTGTTAAAAATGGAACACGATACATTGCAGTGTCATTTATAGATCCTTAAGTTATTTACTTTTCATTGAATTGACATTTCTTTGGAATGAATGACTGGTATGAACATATCTTTGAAGTTGTGCTTGAGAAGATGAGAGGAATATTTAAATAACTTCCACAGAACAACCTGACTTTGGGCCAAACATTTGAAAAACTTTATAAAAAATTGATATTTCCTAATGTCTGCTCTGAGCCTTAAAACACAGATTGAAGAAGAAAGGAAAAAAGTAAACGCAAATATTTATTTCTGTGCCTTATTGTCTTTGAGAATAATGAGAATTTTCTGAATTTGTGTTTCAGTTGATAAAATATTCAGGTACAAATGTACAAGTGACAAATGAGACTGGTAATATTTTATTTAACAAAAGCCTAAGAAGAATTTTATTTATCAACATATAGATGAAATGGATATAAATGAAAATTGACAATTTTTAAAATGTTGAAAAACTGGAATTCTAACTGAATTTGTGTGCAACTTATTGTGTAAGTACTTTTTGACCACCTATGCAAGTATGTTTTAAAGTATAATTCCTGAAGGAATGCAAAGAACAATATTACAGTTTTTTTCCTTAAGAAAATTAGTATAAAATGCAATGAGGTGCATACCCAGTTGAAAACATTTTTGTTTAGATTGTTAGACAGACTTTTTTTACATTTGTATTAGAAATCAAGCCCTGTGTTCCTTCAGATAAATTTTTCAAGGTAGATTCAGTAAATAGATACTAGATTTAGAAAAGGTTTCAAGCCTTTCCATTTCTTATTGACTTAAGATAACCAAGTGACCTTAAGTCAAAAAGGGTGTCGTTCTTTTAATTCAAGAAAATAATGAGGAAATTTTTTTCTTGGAGATTAGTAGTAGCATTTTGATTTAAAAAAAATAAGTACTTGAATTTTATATCAGGAAAATAAAGTCGGTGAGCCTTTCTTCTTTTCGCCCTTTGTCTCCCTCCTTATGCTCTTTTTGTGAGGGTTATCCTCTTTTTTGTCTTCCCAGCATAGTCTCCATTTTATCCTTCTTACTCTTTTTATTACCTTCTCTTGATCACACTTTAGAATAATTTCCTAGTGCAAAAAAATTTGTGACTTGATTTTTCACCATTTCTGAGTGAGGTTTAATTATCCTTATTGTAGCTACTGTTTTTAATTTAAAGGTTAAACTTGAAAAAAGTTCTAAGTCATGGTGCCAAAATTTATTTTTCTAACACTATGTGTTAGAAAATTAAGAAAAATAAAATAATTTAAAATAAGTTTCTGTTGTTTTATTTATTATTGGTGATTTGTCTTTAAAAGAGGATTATGATGGAGTAGCCTGAAAGAATACCTGGATATACTAGACAACGATTTTTTTTCTTGGTATATTTACTGATATAACAATGAAAACTCTATTTATTGAATTATAAATTGAATTGTAATATCTTCAGTATGAAAGTGACCAAGGATTTTATCTAACTTATTTTACAAGTGAGAAATTAGATACCAAAATATATTAATTAATTAATTATGATTATATTCAATATATATTTGTTTATTCACTGGTGTTTTTCAAGTTCCTATTTTAGCCCAGGCACGATTCCAGGCACTGAGGATATGGTGATGAACAAGTTGTTATAATTACTAGGAGATGGACTTAGGAAATAAGGAAGTTGAGTTCTACCTCTTTTCTCTTCTTTGGTGGTATTTAATACACAAGTTAAATTCCTGCTCTTCGTCATCTTGGTTAAGGAGACATTTTCGTAATGATTTGTGATTTGTATTACTATACTTTAGGGATGGTATTCCAAATGCATCAAAACTGGAATGACTTGGATGCCAACTAATCAGAACTGATTCTAGTTTAAAAAAACAGTTCTACCAGTGCAAAGTCAGCTTAATATCCTTTGTGGTATATACTTCGGAGAAAAGACATCTACCAGATCCTAGTTTTTTTCAGTTGTAGTATACATGGATGATGACTTATAATAACTATTTTAATCTCATGCCACCATGTTTCCAGAAATTGGATCAAGGTAGTCAACTGAGCACATTTTCTGTCTTCCAGCTCACCCCAGATTTCATGGAATGATATATGTACTTTTTAACAAGACAACTCATAATTGGTGAGGGAAAGTGAGAAATTCCCACAAGTAGATCAGAAAACTTGAGAGGGAAGACAGGCAGGGTTGAATGGATGGAGAAAGCTGCAGCTTAAAACACACTCAGCTTTGACAACCACCAATCTGTTCTGTTTCTGTGAGTCAATTTTTTTAGATTCTACATATAAGTGAGATCATATAGTAATTTTCTTTCTCTGTATGGCTGATTTCACTTAGCATAACTCCTTCAAGGCTCAAATGGCAGTATTTTCTTTTTTATAGTTAAATACATATAGTTAAATACACACACATTCTTAACACAATTAGGTTGTTTCCATGTCTTGGTTATTGTACATAATGCTGTAATTAACATAGGGATACAGATACCTTTTAGAGATAGTGATTTTGTTTCCTTCAAATATATACCAGAAGTAGAATTGCTAGATCACATCATCACTATTTTTAATTTTTTGAGGAACTAAAATCTTTATCTATGGAAATATATTCATGTATTATTTAACTTAAACAGTAATGTTAAAGGGAAGAATTCCCATAACTAATTTAATTTGATTAAAGTATGTTAATGTCAATACTAACACGTTTGCGTATGTGCATGCATGTGTACTTCTGTGTGTATGTATATTATCAAAAGCTTTAAATGCTCATCATGGTGGCATTTTTTTCCCCTAAGTCTTAGTGTGCACAGGAATTAATGTGAATATTTTCCCCTAATAGTCTAGTATATTAGTTTTCTCCATTCTGCTTCATTTTGAAACACATAATTGGTACCTTACCTAAGAGATTAAATACCCCTCCATAGAATAAAAATATGGAAAACAGTTAACATATGAATTAAGTTATCTGTCTTAATAACAGAATCTTTTTATATATTTCTTCACTCCTATTTTCCTGTCTGTCATTTGCACTTAATTTTCCTGCTTGCTAAGCCCTCAAGCTCAACTTGTATGACATTTTGGGGACCTGACATTCATTTGGACTATGGAGTTTACTCAACAGATCTTTTCAAGTTGTAAGAAAACCAAGTAAATTTTTTAATCACAGTTGAAAGTTGGTTTCAGTAAATACTACTCTTTGACTAGATGTTGAGTATTTTGGAAAAATAAAGTCTTTAAGTCTTTATGAAAGCAGCTTTTGTCAAACAGGACTGTTTGCCTGTGGTCGTTTAGAATAGTAAGACTTCTTTAGAATAATAGACTTCTAGAATAACTCTTTGTTAAGAAAAAGCCACTGGGGGTGGGAGGAGGGAAATATATAAAGCTCTATAATGAAAGCAATAAATTTCATATTAAATTTGAAGAGAAATACACTAAAAAATAATTATGAAAAGAATAGAAAACTGTACATGTAGACATCCTTTAAAAATGTGAAGTACTATGTACCTGAATTCTAATAAAAGGAATGAGAAAATTGAAAGATGAATATACATTCTAGGGATTTGTGGACTTTATACATCTTAAATCTTCTGGGCAGTTTTTTCTTTTAATTTTAAAGATTAACATGTTTTTCTTAAGATAGTAAAGTAGATTAGAAAACATTTATTTGGAAAATAGGTTCTTTGCTGATTTTTGAGAGTATTTTAATTTTTATTTATTTCATTTTTTTATTATGGTGACATTGGTTAATGAAATATACTAAGTATCAAGCATACAATTCAATAGTAAGGCATATAGGTATTGCATTGTTGTTCACAACCCATAGTTAGATTTCTTTCTGTCACCACATATTTGACCCCCTTTACTGTGTCTACCTCCCCCTTCCTCCCAACCCCTACCCTCTAGTCTATAGTCCATGTCCATGAGTCTCTGTTTCTTTGTTTTATTCACTTATTGCTTTTAGGTTTATATCCCACATATAAGTGATATCATTTCTGTCTGGCTTATTTCGCTTAGCATGATTATATCGAGGTACATTCATGTTGTCGCAAATGGCAATATGTCATCTCTTCTTATGTCTGAGTAATATTCCATTATATATATGTACCACAGCTTCTTTATCCAATCTATTGTAGGAACACTTCGGATGCTTCCATATCCTGGCCACCGTGAATAATGCTGTTATGAACGTCGATGTGCAAATATCTTTTTGGATATATGTTTTCGAATCTTTGGGGGTAAATACGCAGTAGAGGGATTACTGTATCATATGGTAGATCAATTCTTAGTTTTTTGAGAAACCTTCATACTGTCATAGCTGTGCCAATATGCATGTCCCACCAGCAGTGTATGAGGGTTGCTTTTTCTCCATATCCTCTACAGCATTTGTAATTACTTGTCCTGTTGATTACAGCTATTCTAACAAGTGTGAGATGTTATCTTATTATGGTTTTGATTTGCATTTCCCTAATAGCTAGCAATGTTAAGCATCCTTTCATATATTTGTTGGCCATTTGTATGTCCTCTAGGGAGAAGTGTCTATTCAAGTTTTCTGCCCATTTTTTGATTGGATCGTTTGTTTTTTTTTATTGTTACTGAGTTGTATGAGTACTTTGTATATTTTGAATATAAGGCCCTTATCGGAGGTGATGCTTGAAAATGTATTTTCCTATTCGGATGGTTGTCTCTTTACCTTTTTGATGGTTTCTTTTGCTGAGCAGAAGTTTTTTAATTTGATATAGTCCCATTAATTTATTTTTGCTTTTACTCCCCTTACCTTCGAAGTCAAGTTCATAAACTCTTTAAGTCCAATGTCCATGAGTTTGGTTCTGTTTTCTTCTATGCATTTTATTGTTTCAGGTCTTATGTTCAGGTCCTTTATCCATTTTTAGTTAATTTTGGTATGTGGTGATGGACTATAGTCTAGTTTTATTCTTTTGCAGGTGGCTTCCTAGTTTTCCCAGCACCATTTATTAATGAGGCTTTCTTTTCCCCACTGTATGTTTCTGACTTTTTGTGAAAAATTATTTGCGCATATAAACATGGGTTTGTTTCTGGACTCTCAAATCTGTTCCACTGGTCTGTGTGTCTTTTTTTCTGCCAATACCATGCCATTTTGATTATTGTTCTTTGTAGTATAATTTGAAGTCAGGCAGAATGATGCCTCTAGCCTCATTCATTTAATTCAGGAGGGTTTTGGCTATGCAAGGTCTTTTGTGCTTCCATACAAATCTGATGATTTTTTTGTTCTATTTCTTTAAAAAATGCCTATGGGATTTTGATGGAGACTGCATTAAATCTGTATAATACTTTAGGTAATAAGGTCATTTTAACTATGTTGATTCTACCAATCCAAGAACACGAATATCTTTTCATTTCTTTGTATCTTCTTCAAGTTCTTTTAATAGGGTCTTGTAGTTTTCATTATATAGGTCCTTCACATGTTTTGTTAAATTTATTCCTAGGTACTCTTTTTGTTGTAATTGCAAAAAGAATTACATTTTTCTTCTTTTCCTGACACTTCGTAGAGTATAGGCATGCTATGGATTTTTGAACAATTGATTTTTGTATCCAGAAAATTTACTGTATTTGCTTATTGTTTCTAGCAGTGTTCTTGTGGAGTCTTAAGGGTTTGTTATGTAGAGAATCATGTCATCCATATTGTTTAAGATTATAATGCCCTGTTCGTAATAAGGGTTGCACTCCTCTGCTATCTGCCTGCTAGTTGCCTTACTCCTAATTACAATTCCTGGAATTTATATGAATTATTTTGGATCTCATTGAGTTTTTTCAGAAGTAGCATCCTCAGTTCTCTGTTATTTAAGTCATGTATTTCTGCATCTTTAAGCTTATTTTTTGGAGAATTTTCTCTTTCTTTCTGAAATACCTTGTCATTTTGAATGTTCATGGTGTTAATGGACTATTTCTCCTACTGGGCATTAATGAAATAAATCTGCTCCCTCATCCCCAGAAAGAAGATTTATTATATAAAGGTCACTCTTTCACCTGTTGCTAACTAAGAAGGCATTTTTCTTTTGGTTTCCAGTAGTTGGCATCTAATCTTCTTGGATCCTAACTTTATATAAAGCCTTAAAATGCCTTTTTTTCGCTTATAAATATTCAATCACACTCACTACCCTCAGTCTAAGTCCCTGTCAGTGTTAGCAACAGTTTTGGTAGCATTTTGCTCAGATTCCCCTTGGGCTCTGCAGTGTTTGGTCTTGGAGGTATAGGAGCAAGTACCCTTTAGGTTAGAGGAAGGGTATTGTGGCTCAGCCTCACATTTTGCAAAGTGGCTGGTTACAATCAGCTGTTGCTTCTCTGCCATCCGTACTTCTCTGCTTTCTGCCATGATCCCTGGGCACTGCCACTGTGTAGAGCTCACAGCTCTCTCTGGCAGGGCTTTCAGGACCCCACTGCACCTTCTCCTACAGGGACCTCCAGCTGCAAGAGGCAGTTTCTTTGTTTTTCCCAGTCTACCACCTGACTCCCATGGTTCTGACCTATGTAGTTCATTCACAGATCACTTGCTCAGATGTGCTTGTGTACAGGTTGGGTATTATTTGTTGAATTTTAGATGTTCAACTTATTGTTAATTAAGGCGCAAGATCTGAGAACATCTCTGCCATGCTTCTTGATATTTTTTTTTGAAAGATCAACTAACAATCATTATGGCATGCTGTTTTTTTGTCTTTACTGAAAAATTGTTGACTAAAAAATATGAATATTTTTACTCTTTGGAATGTTAGAAAGGAATTTCTGCCAATTTAATAGAAAACACATAAATAATCAAAGAATAGTTTTAATAAATGAAATGGAAACGATTATGCATGCCATAAATAAGAAAAGACTCTTCCTTTCAAATCATCCTAACCCCAAAGGAGATGCTAGATTACAGAGAAAAAAAAATGAATTAAGGGATGGAGAAGGAGAAAAAAATTCAAGGTAGATTTGTAATGAGAATGAATTTCTCTGTTCAATTATAAAATTATTTGTAAAAATAATTTTAAAAGATTTGTCTTAATACTGTTTTAATTCAGTAACTTTTCCTTTAAGATGTATTATGAAATGGTAGAAAGAATCCTTATGAAATCACATGGTGTTATATCGTTCTGTACCTACTCAGGAGAATTTCACATTTGAAAAAGTTCCATAACTTCCAAGGAGAAATAAACAAAGCATATTTTTCTTCTGATGAGCATTAATGGTTAATTGAGCATAATTGGTTAATTGAAAAAGATGTATTTGGCAAATGACATTATCCTATTCAACTCTTATTAAATTATTTTCATCTATGTTTACATAGTTTATGTTTTGTGTTTCCCTATTGTGATATCACAGCCCCACCTTGTGGTTAATGTAGATAACAGAGCCCGTATTTTAAGCAAAAAACAAGAGCCTTAAATTAAAAAAAATATATATATTCATGCTTTCAAAGTTTTCTTAAAGGATAATATGAATAAAATTATTAGAACATTGTAGTACGATACAATATTTTGAAAAGAGAAATTAGGATGCCTTATTCTGAAATAAGGGATAGCTAAGAGTACATATTTCAAGTTAATACTGATGAAGTAGTTTCTTTACTGTCCTTTATCTATTTTATAAACTTCTAGTTTATGTTCACTAGGGAATATGAGCTTGAACTAATAAAATTAGTATACAGGCATTCAGACTCAATTGCAGTTGATATAGTAATTGGTTCTGAGTTGATAAGATAACATAATATTAGAACAGGTACAGTGAGTTCAATTATAAAAAATACTTTTAAAAACATTTCTTTATAACAAGAAAAGGTAAATCACATATTTTTTCTTCATAATCAGCACAGGGCTAGTAAGAACAGCAATAAGGACAGAATTCCTGTGGTACAAAAATTGAAATTATTAATGTGTGTTTTGGCTTTTTGAAGATTAACAAAACTTGTTCCTGCTGAAGTTGCTGAAGAGAGGTGTACTAAAGTAGTTCTAATTTACTCCAGCTCTTGCATATACAAATGTTGACCATACATTCTTCCTGATAACCTTTCTATCCTTTAGGTCACCTTGTGCCCTGGTTACTTGAATGAATTCAGGTGCTCCTCATCTAATTCTAGAATAGTTGACTGCATTGATTTTCATACTATCCCAAGACAGCTTCCCTATTGATCATCTGCAAGCCAAGAGGAGAGGAAATTTTTAAAAGTTTGTATTATTGAAACCTAAATGATTTGGCTCCTGCGATAGCAAGTCTCCAAAGATGATCCTCAAGGAAATATGCCTCCCAGGGTTCATATCTTTGTATAGTTCCCTCCCACACTGAATCTATAACCAACAGAGTGCAGTATAAATGACTCTACATAACTTCCTAGTTTAGTCATGAGAGACCTTGTGGCTTTGATCTCTTAGAACATTCACTCTTAGGGCACTCCCTCTATAATCCTAGTGCTGTTCTGTGGAAAAAAATCATGCCATGTGGAGAGGCCATGTAAAAGCACTCTGGCAAACAAAACTGAGCTCCTGTCCCATTTAACATCATGTGAGTGATTTATTTGGATATTGAGCCCAGTGGAACCTTTGGATAACTATTATCCCCCACAGTTGACTTCTGCCTGCAACTACATGTGAGTCTCCAGAGGAGAACTACCCAGCTGAGCCCAATCAACTCACAGAGCTATGAGAGACAAAGATAATATTGTTTTAAGTCACTAAGTTCTATGTTTGTTATACTGCACCAGATAACTGAAATAAGTGTAGTTGCCTATACTGCCACTATAATCAGACCTGCTTTTCTGGGCATTTAATGTACTGGATTGTGTATTTACCTTTCATTTTTCTCAGTAGGGATACAAGCTTGAGGGAAGGGACTGGACTTTTTTCAATCTTTATAGTTTTAGAGCCTAGTATGCAGCCTGGCATATAGTAAGCACTCATATGTGAATAAGCAATTGGGAGTTGGTTTTATAGCTTAGATTTTATTGTATTTGAATCAAAGTGATCCCTGCAGAGAATAGGAGTTTTGCATTTAACAGACAAAATAAAAATGGATGTATATTTTAGTTATGATGTGTGAGATAAAGACTTGAGAAAGATTGTACAGTTTATTCCTCAATAAAGGAATATGTAGGTGGCCCTTAGTTGGACAGAGTGATGCAATAAGATGCTATAAAAAGAAACTGATATCACTGTTCTCCTCAGCATTCCGAGCTGAAGGTCCGAGACAAGGTGTAGTCAATTTATAGGTAACCTGCTCAGTGGCCATATGTTTATTAGATTTTTAATAAATATTTTGAATTGAAGGAATTTGTTTTTATGTATCTTAAAACAGGTTTTAGTAACATAATTTAAAAAAACATTGTCGGTACTGACTCAAAGTCTATATTTTACCATCCTACTCTAAACTTAAAAAATAATTCTAAAATAGAAACATGTGAAAGCAGTAGATTTTCAAATGCCAAGGAGAGTGTTGCCTTGAGCTGTATTTTCCCTGGAACTATTATCACCATGGTTACAGATTGCTTTATTCATTGGGTGTGGTTTGTTGATCTTGACCAAACACTATTTTGACATCTATTCAGTATGGTCCTACAAATGTGATGAATAATGGAATTAAAACTTTATAATTTCAAAAGTATGGATCTATATAAATCTGTTCAAAAAATGAATTGTTTAAGAGAACTGTTACTGGGGTCATGTCAGGAAAAAAAACAACTTAGAAACTTCTTATCTGCATGTGAGAGTTTAAATAAAACAGACTTGGGAAGTATTTTTATGTAAATATAAAATAGATAGTATTAACTGTTTAAAATTGGTAAAGGACCTAGGAAATCTGAGACATTTAAAAGGTAACAAAAAATGAATTTGTGTAAAGTATTAAAGAGTAGGGAGAGAGCAATGAGAATTAGAAGTTACAATTAATATAATTATATTTGAAAGTATGAATGTGGAAAATAGACATAAACCCACTTCTAACTTGCCATTAATTAGAAGGGTTACATCTGCTGATTTGGAACATTTGTCTTAGCATTAAGTTTAAGATAATTTTATTATTTTTGGAAACTATCTTGTGCGTACTGTTTTTCAAAGTGTTTCATCCTTCATCAGACTTTCTTGCAGGTATTTAGTCCAATGTTACACTGTTGTTTTTTTTAAGGTCTAAAATGAGGACAGAACAAGAAGTTCAGAATATGTTCATGTCGGTGTGATATGATTAATTGATATCTGCTCTCAGATGCTTGAGCTCAGATCTAAATCTTCAATGATAGTTTACTTTTATGACAGTTATGTGTACTTTTCACTGAATACCCATGTGCTTCCCAGGTTTCCCACCCACTCATAGTTAGGTGGGATTATGTGACTGTTTCTGTCCAGTGGCCTAAGAGAAGTGATATGGACCATCCAGGCATGTAAGGCACATGCAGGGCCAAGCATTTAAGAGTCCATTGTAGCAATCCTTGAAACATATATTGAGACTCCTGGATCCCAAGTCACTATTTGGCTAGGAGTTTCCCTTAAAGAGGTGCCAGGCCCACAGCAGATGTGAGTGAAAGAAATAAAGCTTTATATGTTAAGCCTCTGAGGTTTCAAGGCTTGCAAGATAGCTTATTTTTATCTAATCACATATGCAATAAATACACATTTAATTTGGAAGGGTAGATTTAGGTATGTATTGATTTTACAATAAAAACCTAGAGTCATTTTAGGGTTTAGTGATTTCATTTGTATCATCCAACAATAGAATCTCAGGATCAGAGCTGGTCTTAAAATCTAGGTAGTTTAATCTCTGTCCTACTTTCACCCTAAATAAATCTCTTTCAAGCTCCTGAAATTATAGACAACCTCCTTTATTACAATCCAGTGTTTGGCAATTCACTGAATCTTGACCCAGAGACAGCAAAGTTTTTTCTTAACTGTCAAAATCTGTCTTTTGTAACTTCTACATAATGTTTATATTTGTATATTTGAGAATGAAATGAAAAAATGTAATGCTTTTTAATGTGGGTTTGCTTATCTTTCAAATACTTAACAGCAGTAATTATAACCATTCCCTTCCACCAGCCTATGCCTCATTCTATTATCTTTCCCACACTTAAAATGTCAGATTCTTCACTAATCCTTGTATGACAATCTTTGGAGGCTTCCCTGTGCTGGGCATAGCTTGCTACTTTTACAAAATGTTAACATCACTTCAGGCACATTCGAAGCAAATCATTCCACATGCTTGGAATTATTTGTCAATATGTGGACATGTGTCAGTATGCCCTTGGTGGTGCTCAGATCTAAATTCAATATGCTAGGTAAGTATAAGTGGTATAGAAACCAAGTGAAAGGTTACTCATATTTTGGATTTTTGTTAATACAATTTAATATCAAATTGCATTTGGTGGAAAGTGAGCAACCCTATTATATTGCTGACAATTTACAATCAGGCAAAATTTTGTTTTCCTTCACATTGGAAGCTGTCGAGCCATGACTTTATAGTATTTTCTTGTTTTCACTAAACCACGTATAGAATACTATTAAGTTAAATTAATTAGTTTTAAATTAGTTTGTTAAAACTATAATTTAAAACTAATTAATTTAATTTAATAGTATTCTATTAAATTCTATTTTAGAATCACCTGGTCATTTTTAAAAGCATTTAATACTGTGACCCCCAAATAGACCTATTAAATTTCATTTTCTAGGAGTGAAACCAGGCCATCAGTTATTTTGAAAAGCTCCCTAAATGCTTCTAATGTGCAGCAAATGTTGGGAAGATCTGACTTAGCTCATCCTTTGGAGGTGACAAAGATTTTTTGCCTGGCCAAACTTTAGTCAAGCTCCAAAACCTTGTCCTAGGCCCTTGTATGGGCAGTTGAGCCGGAACACCCCTGCCCTTGATATCTGATCATCCTTGATATCTGATTAGAGTCCTCATCCTCCATCATCCCCCAAGTGATGTCTGATCACCCTTGCTGGCTTCAGCAAGAATCCTCTAAGGTCCATTTAACTAGAATCCTGCCTTTCTCCAGATGTTTTAGGAATTTTCCATTTCCCAACCCACACCCTGCTCTTTGGCTATAAATTCCCACTTGCCCAGGCCATATTCCCATTGAGCCTAATCTCTCTCTTCCACAGCAAAATCCCATTGCAATGGTTTCTATACCTATTGCAATGGTCCTGAATAAAGTTTTCCTTACTCTGCTTTAACAAGTGTCATAGTTTTTTTCTTTAACAAAGATAAGTGATTATTTTTTATCACCACACAATACTTCTAACCTGTACTCAGTTTACTGTGAGAATTTTCAGCAAATTAATGAAATCATGTTAAATGAAAAATGTCTGATCAATTGTTAAATGGCAAGCTAAATGAAATCTACAAGTAAAATTTTTATATTGAAAGACAAGACTAATTTCTTCTGAGGGTATACTACATCCAGAGACTCGACCAGTGCTAAGCAATCACATTAAACCTAGTGTGATCACACAAAAAAGAAGTAGCTCATGATTATTGTTGGCCTCGACTCCAGCCAGTAGTCTCCATTTCTTTCAGTCAGGTGTTTTTTTCTGCTTTAGCTCCAAAAACAGTAGGACACAGTTTAAGAAATTTCATGAAGCTTCAAGATGTTCTCTTGGATTATTTGTACAAGAAAGAAAAGATCATATAGTCCAACCTCCTTCTCACGTCCATGGAAGATACTTTGGCCTCTGCTTAAGCAGTTTGCAGATTGCTCATCTGTGGTCGAAAAGCTCTTGTTATCAAAATGTTCTTCTTCCTTATATCAAGTTGATATCAGTTGCCCTCCTAACATCTTTTAGTTGCCTCTAGTTTCGCCTTTTGGAGAAACTGAATGCCTCTTCTGTGTTAACAATAAAGGTGGATTCTAATGATTCTAAGTGTGCTCTCCAAGGTAATCATTTCAAGCTTTCACAACCATCACATCATCCTGTCCTCTGTGACTCACTGCTTCTCTCTCCTTTGTTAATATCACAGAATGTGTCACCAGAAATAGGACATAGAAGCACCTGACTACTGTAGTGGTTCTGATTGCCTCCTTTGGTCTGGTCACTTTGGTCTGGTACTTCTAGAAATGAAGCCTAAAATTTAATAATCTTTTATAGGAGTCATATCATAACAATTTAAATAAACAAACAAACCCACTACATCAATGTCTTTCAAACCAAGCTATACATTAAAATCATTTGTGGGAGCTTTTTAAAAAATGCCATACCCATGTTCCAGCTCTGGCCAAATAAACCAGAACTTTTGGGGATAAGGCCCAGTATACAGGTATTTTTTCAAGTGTTTCATTGATTCTAATGTGTGACCAAATGAGTTTTCTCTTCTGAGGTTTTTCTCACCTGTATGTGAATGCAGTTTTTTTTTTATTTGAATACAAATATCAGACTTTAATTCTGTTCCGGTTTAATTATCTCTGATACTACTACTCCCAGAATTTCCAAAGGTAATTTTTTAAGGTTAATCTTCAACAAAGAATATTAAGATTACTATTAATCCTTTGGAAAGGATTTTGAAAAATTATAGAGTTTAATTTCAATTTACTATGTCTTACATTGTTGAGTTTATGCATAATATAATTTGGTTACCATCTACTGTATATAAAAATACTTCAGATTATACTATAAATAAACTTAGAAGATCCATGATAGCAAATGACTTAACCTAGTAAGCATGGAATACAGAATGGCCTTCAAAATTTAAAGTCTTTCCAAATAAAATATGCCTTTATCCTATGCTATTTGGCTTTCTTTTTATTTAAAATACAGGATATTAAGGTATATTCAAATTAAATGACTTTTTTATTTTTGACTTTCAGTATCTTTCAGCTATTAAAAGGAGTGCTGTCGCAGAAAGTTTGGCATCAGAAAACTTTCACATCTGAAATTAATCACAGTAGTGAGTAAGAGTTAATAGGAACAACTGCAATTACTTAAATTTGTGTCTCTGGGTCATTTGGCAAAAACTTTTTTTCTTTTCCGAAGGTGTTAAGATTATCTCAATATGGTAGTATAATGGATTAGAATTTATAAAACTCAATGCTGAATATGGTAGTATAATGGATTAGAATTTATAAAACTCAATGCTATTGGCCCTTTATTTACCATCATTTAGTATCCCCCCATTATTCTTGGCATATTGCATATATTGTTGATGATTGTGATGTACAATTGTGAAGACACTAGTTCATTGATTAAAGCATCATTCATTAATAATCATAATATCTGTCATCCTCACTTAAAATTGAGTAGAGATTGTCCAGAAGAATAATATTAATATCATTAAAAAGAAGACAAGAAAGGTTGGCAAATATTTAGAGGAACTGATGAGAAGTTTATTGTAATTGCACACAAAACTTATGGTTACCAGTCCAAAGTCTGTGTGCCCAATGCTTCAAAAGGTGTTGAAGTAAGGAAAGATTTATTGTTTGAGAAGTTGCCAACCAAAATGTTGGAAGCCCCTGTAGCTCTGCAAATCTATCTTTTAAAAGTACAGAGTTTAAGCTTCTTTCATGTCAAGGGAAAGGAAATTGGGAGGGGCTGCTTTTGTAAAAACTCAAGCTCCAAGCAGAATTCCTCTAACGATTAGCATATCTAAAGCAGGAGCTATTGGCATGAAGGCCATGGGAAAAGCAAAGGCTTGAAAAAGATGTAGGCAGAGACTGAACATTTCACTGTTACATTATTATTAAGCTCTCTTGATAGCCAAGTCAAAATAAGAAACACAGTGGATGTCTATCTACATAGAGTCCCCTTTATATTACTAAAGGCATTCCTCTTTCCCAGGCTACACGTTATTTTTTTCTATTTCTGTGTGTATTAAACTTCACCTGGAGGTTCAGTCATGCTTGATTTCAACTTGGTTCTAGTCCTGTCTATGCTTAAGGACCCCCAGTAGATCAAGTAACAAGTTAGCCTTGATGCTTGTTTTATTTTTGCCTATGGAGAAATTCTACACCCCGTTTACTAGAACTGGATTTGTCTTGTTTCTTTTGTCTGAACACATTCCTAGATATCTTGATTTTCATTACTGTTACTCTATGACTAGGTCCTGTCAGGGAATAGAGATCAGTTTACCCTTCACAAAGATACTAGTTAGCTTTTACCGCATAAAAGACTACATAACAAACTTCTCCCAAACATAGTGCCTTAAAATAACAATAATTTAATCTCATGGATCTATGAGTTGCCCGGGCTTAGCTTAGTGAGATTTCCTCTGCTACAAAGCTCTCATTTCTTTCCCAGACCTAGTGGGCTAACCCCAGCATGTTTTCCTCATGGCAATGAGAGGAGTCTCATCGGAAGAGGGGAAATGGAAACATGGAAGACTTCTCAAGGTCTTGGTTTGGAACTGGCACCTCATCACTTCTGTCTCATATTTTTACTGAAGCAAATCATATAGCTGAAACCAGATTGAGGGGCAGAGAAAAATAGTTGGAACCTTTCAAAGGAGAAGCAAAAAATTTGCATGCCAGAGAATGTTACAACAGGAAGGATTGTTGAAAGGTATTTAAATAGATTAAAATTTTGATTGCGATTTTTTAAAATTCATTAATATATTACCAAATTACTATTGTGACATACACCAGTAGGATGTTGTTTCATTTATAAAATTATTTCTTTAAATGAATATTTGAGGGCCTAGTACAAAAGCATCTGTCTTCTGACTTATCACATAAAAGACACATAATCTTGGCTAACTTAAGTTCCCCTCCCCGGCTTTATTGAAATATAATAGACACTTAGTTGCTCATATTTGCATTGAATTCAATGAATTTTTTCAATTATAGTTGGCATACAATAATATGTTAGTTTCAATTGTATAGCATAGTGATTAGAGATCTATATAACTCAAAATGATCACCCTACTAAATCTAGTACCCCTCTTTACCCTTACATATTTATTACATTATTAACTATTTTCCTTATGCTATCCCATAAAGGACATGTCTATTTTGTAACTATCCATTTGTACTTCTTAATCCTTTTTCTCTTTTTTGCCATCCCTCAATCCCCTACCATTTAGTAGCCCTCAAAATATCTCTGTATCTATGAGTTTATTTCCTTTTTAAAAAAAAAAATTATTATTATGACATTTATTAATGAAATCTAGTAAGTTTCAAGTATATAATTCAACAGTAATGCATATATATTACATTGTGTGTTCACCACCCATAGTTAGATTTCTTTCTGTCACCACATATTAAATTTCAACTTAAAACAATTCAGTGATTTTTGCTAATAACTGATAAATGATGAGCTATTTTATTTTTACAAAGTCAAGTGGAACATAATCATCTGATTAAAGAGAATCTTGACAAGAATATTTGTGGTATACTGTAATGTGTAAAAGAAGAAAATCTACAAAATTAGCTTTCCTTTTTCTTTTATGGCTATATGAAAAAGTGAAATCAGGGGATCGTAGATATGAGGAGACAAGAGAAAAGGTTTTAATTTTTTGGCTTATGTTGAAATGTATAATGTTAATAATATAAAAAATAAAAATAGAATGAATACTATTTACTATTAGTGTAATGTCTTAAATAAAAAAAAAAGTATGGGGGATAAAAAAAAAATGGTGTAGATGATAGAGGCTCTGTTCATCCCTTTGGCAACCAAATCAAAGTTGTGACAGAAACAAGGAGTAGACAGCAAGGAAAATTGCCTGGGATCTAGATAAATAAGCCACCCAACTAAGGAGAAATCTAAGAAATCTCCCTGTAACGGCAGAAGGTAGGATGGGGTGAGCCCTTTTACCTCATCTACCTCCCCGCTCTCCCTTACCTACAGTGTTTTTTTTTTTTTTAACTTTTCTGTTTTTGATGTACAGCTCTATAATTTTTCATATATGTATAAATTCTTGTAATCATAACCATAATCAGAATATAGAACAGCAGCATCACACCAAACAATTTCTTTTTGCTGCCCTTTTTGTAGTTAAAAGCTACCCCTACTCCTAACTGTAGACACTAATCTCTTCTTCCATATAGTTTTGCCTTTTCTAGATTGTCATATAAATGGAATCACCAAGCATGTAATCTTTGGAGATTGGCTTCTTTCACTTAGCATAATGCCTTGGGGATTTATCAATACTATTCAAATGTTGCTATACTTTTCAAAGCCTTTGCAATGTTATTCAGCTCTCTCCTGCATGTATGCCACCCAGAGGGCCAGTCTGAGGCCTGGGTGGTGGCCTATCTCATACTTCAAGTTTCAAAGCTATTGGTATACTGTTAGGGTCAGACTCAATACTCAACTCAGGGGTGAGCCAAACGCGAAATTTTTTTTTTTTTTGAAGTTACTAAGAGTTCCTATAAAGGTGTGTTCAATATTCTTTTATAACCTGTCATGCAGACAGAGAAATGATTTCTACCCCCAAAGTGCTACTTTCCTAGCCTCATGCCTTTGGCACAGGCTCCCTCCAGCCCTTCTCTAGGTCAAGGACTGTTGGCTGCATGGAGCAGTCAGATCACTCAGGGTAGAGGCTCAGTAAATTATGTAAATGTCTAGCCACTATGCTGTATACTCAAAACTAATATAAAATAATATTGAATGTCAACTGTAATTGAAAAACAAATGAATATAAGACAAAAAAGAACAGTCCAACAATAAGGTTGCTTGAAAAATATAAAGGTGTTTTTTTCTTCTTGTTACGTAGAGGTTAGTGAGTGGTGCAGGGCTATCTGGGTGTGAGCTTTCTCTTCATGGAGAGCTGCGTCTGGTAGACTGCTTATCTCCATTTTGTATAGTTCTTTTTCTGAAGCTTTGTTCTGTTTCATTTGGGATATGTTTCTTTGTCTCTTCATTTTGGCTGCCTTCCTGTGTTTGTTTCTATGTATTAGGTAAGGCTCCTATGTCTCCCAGTCTTAGCAGAATGGCCTTATGTAGTAGATATCCTGTGGAGCCCAGTGACACAGTCTCTCTGGTCTCTAAGCCAGGTTCTCTTGGTGTGTACCTTGTATGGGTTGTGTGTGTTCTCCCATTGTAGCTGAGCCTTGGTTGCTGTTTGCACATCAATAGTAGGGATTGTCCCTCAGGTTGATTGGTTGTGTCTTCAGTGGGGGAGCTATTATTCAGGAGCTGACCCTACACTGCAGAATTCACTTTAGCAGGGCTCTGGTGCCTACTTTGTCTGCCCTTTGGGTGTGTCATTCTTGGATGTGGTCCGAGATGGTGCTGCTGTTAGGGTCCCTGCCTCTGGCAAAGTTCAGCCACAGCCTATACTGGGCCAGAGGCCACCTGACATGGGCCACAAAGCAAACCACAGGTGGCTGCCACCCGTGCTGTGCTTGGAGGTACCTTGATAGGATAAGCCATGAACTGAGGCTGGCAGCTGTGAGTGCCAGAACTGAGGCAGCAAGAGGTATGGGGTATGCCGAGGCCAAATGCTGCTTGTTTGGGTTTTGTGAACCTTTAAAAGATTTTAGAAAAGTCCACAGCATGAGGTAAGACTGGCAGTTTGTATGGAAAAGCTACTGGACGTGCCTTGGATGGGTCTGCATGTTGGGTGGGCAGGATCTCAGGGAATCACCAGGGAAGAGCGACTAGTGTTAGCTAGGCTAATGGAGAATCAGATATGGTGGCCAACTCTGTCTGCATGCTGAGATTGGGGAAGGTTCAATAAAAGAACAATGGCTTCTGGCAACATTTCTGCCTGGAAGAAAGCTGCCCCTTCAGCCCTTACTCTGAAGCCTCACAACTCATTTCCTTTCTATATGTCCCATTGCCTTTCAAGCTGCTGCCCAGCACTGGAGCTCAGAGCAAATGAATCCGTCAACATTAAATCTGTGTGGAGACCCCGTAAGAGGAGCACTTGGGACTCCAGCCACCCTCCCTCTCACACAGCCACAATCTCCACTGATTTTCATAGCCAGAAATTGTGAGGATTTCACTGCCCTGGGCTACAGTACCTGGTGTGGTTCTGGGACCCCTCATTCCTCCAGGGGGACCTCTGCAGCTGAGTATCCCTCCCGATTTTTAACTGTTACACACGGGTGTGGGAACAGCTTGTTTTGTGTCTTCGTTCCTCATATCAGTTTCAAGGTGGCTTTTTCTATATGTCCCAAGTTGTGGGACTTCTGTTCAGGTAGACTTCAGACAATTTCCTATGATGGTCATTCTGTAGTGTAGTGGTAATGTTTAAGTGGTTGTGAGAGGAGGCGAGCACAGTGTTTATCTATTCTGCCATCTTGACTGGAAATGGATCTTGTGTATATACTTTAAAAGGTAGAAAGTAGAAGAATTTTCATTCACTAAAGTCCTGAACTCTGATCAAGAATAAAGTTTTAAAAAGATAATCATACAGTTTATCATGCTATAATCCACTTCTAATTATAGCCCTAGTTTACCACTATTTCTCTCTGGAGAAATTTATCAGTCACATATGCTTTTAGTCTGTGCTATGCAGACAGCCTCAGGGGTTTCCCTACATGCATTTTGAGAGCATAGACTACCATTACTTACAAATTTACAAGCCAAGGTTAAATAAAGCATAGCAGTAATTTGAGCTTACCCACAGTAACAGAAAAGTCACATTTGGATTCAAGTCTGGATATATCTAGCATTCGAGCAACATCTGGCTTACATTATTGAGAGGTCAACTATACTCTCTAAAGAATAACATTTTATGGACTCTATCTATGGCACTCTGCAAACATTCCAGTTTATCTTTATTTAAACAATTTAAATAGTTCATCTGTTTTTTGTTTTGTTTTGTTTTCTTTTAAGCAAAGGCCAACACTTTTGTGAAGGGCTGTGTTACAAAAGCTAATATATTCCATACTGTGCAAAAGGATTCCATTTCTAGATAGTAACTTTTGCTGCTTTATTTGTTTCATCACCAAGTCATCCAGAAAGTCAGTTTATAGACAGATGTGAACTTTGGCTGACAATGAGCCATTCAAATTTTTCATCTCCTTCTACCATCAAGGCTAGAAAGTGGAAGTATTCAATATCTCAACTTTCCCTGGGTGGGAGACCATATCCAACTGCTGGCTCTTGGATGAAAAGTCTATATTTTGAAAAAAAATAGACTGTTAAAAGTTTGTGGAGATACCCTAAATTTTAATAAAATTGAAATTTTATGTATTATGGAACAAAATATATGGAGTTTTAGACTCTCAGTATTAAAGTGAGCAAGAAAAAAAATATGCATAATTTTACAAAACTACTTTATATCTGTTTTAAAATCTCACATAATTTTAATTTGAAACTGTTGTACAAAAGATAATCATCTGTGATACGAGCCACAGGCTGTTTCAGAAAGTGCCTGTGTCAGAAAGCAACCTGTTAAGAGTTGCAGTTTTAAATTCACTCTTCAGTACAGCAGATTAAAAAATTCTATTGCATTTTTATGTGAGTTTATTTCAGAAGCTTCCTAAGACATCAAAAATCTGAGGCTAGGATAGACTATGCCTTTTTTTAGAAAATAGCAGTAAAGTCTCAAGAAAATCTCTAATTTGGTGCTATAGACTGAATAATTGCATGTCCCCAAAATTTATATGTTGAAACCTAACCTCTAATATGAGCTAAGGGTTTTGGAGGTGATTAGATCATGAAGATGGAGCCCTGATTAATGGGTTTAGTGTTCTTATAAGGGTCTAAAGAGACCATAGTTCTCTTCTTCCACCATGTGAGGGCACAGAAAATATGGCTGTTTGTGAACCAGGAAGCAGGCTCTCACCAAACACCAAATCTGCTGGCACTCTGATCTAGAACTACCCAGACGCTACAACTGTAAGAAATAAATGTTTGTCGTTCATAAACCACCCAGTCAATAGTACTTTGTTATAGCAGCCAAAATGGTCTGACATTGTTGGAAATTCACTTTATGAGTTTTATATAGAGAGGATCACTGAGTGATCTTAATTATCTTCTGTTAACTTCTGCCAATTGAGAAGAGAAGAGTGGGAGGTGAGGATTAGAAATATAGTTGACCCTTGAGCAATGCAGGTGTTAGGGGCACTGATCCCCACAAAGTTGAAAATTCACATGAAACTTTTGACTTCCTCCAAAACTTATCTAGAATTGACTCTTCACGTCTGTGGATTTAACTAGTACTCTTGATCCGCTATTGGGAATCTGCAGTGGGGAATTGGAGATTGGCTGGGAATCAGGTTGAGAATGCAAAAACACTATTTTTGATCTACAGTTGGTTAAATCTGTGCATGCGAAATCTACAGATACGAAGGGTCAACAGTATTTTTTAAAAAATTATTACTGAACAGAAAGAGTTCTCTGCTTGTTGCTAGTAGAGGTAAACACTAAACACAGAATTGAAGTGGAGAAATTTAAGAGTTGCTTTATTTGCGGAGTTGCTAAGCAAGGAGAAAGGGAAAGTTATTGCTTAAAACACCAAAATCCCTAATCTAGAGTTCGAGGTGTATTTTTAAGGGTATAGGGGAACAGGTATGCAGAAGCCTTACAGGGGCAAGTTTTAACTAGAGCAACAGCATCAGGTGCTTTGTGGAAAAGGCCAATGTTGAGGGACTTTTTCTATGCATCAAGTAAAGAGAAGAAAGAGGTAAGTTGTTTTGAAAGAATTTACATTGGCTACAGACAAGAGGGGCAAGATAAAGTAAAATTTGAGGCAGTTCTACGAGAGATACAGAATCCGTAAGGAGTAAATATTTACAACTTTTGGTTTGTTACAGGCAAGAGTCCTGAAGTTCATGCATTTGCAAGATGTGATGGGCCTTCTAGTGATCTGTTAGTACACCCCTAAATGTTGATTCAAAGCTGCAACATACATTTAGGAATGTAAGAAATCTTTTGTCAGTTGGCCCCCAGCTATTAAAAGCTAACTGCTCTGTCGCTTTCTCTCACTCTCCAGCTCTATAATTTAATTTGGAACAACTCAGAATTTTTTCTTGCCACTTATAAATATAAAATTTGTAGAGTTTGGATATTTGCATATGTCCTATAATCTGTACCCTATCAAGGTGTTAAACATTTCCATCACTCTAGAAACTCTTCCTAGTCAATCACTGAATACTAATAACTACTGAATACTATTCTATTGTATGAACATACTATGGCTAATGAAAATTTGATTATTTTCAGTTTTTGGCTACTATGACCAAGGCTACTATAAACATTCTTGTGTATATTGTTTTATGAATTTTTTTTCTTGGGCAAATACCTAGGGATGGAAATTCTGGATCATAAAATAGGTACATGTTCAATTATATAAGAAATTATAAGATCAATTTTCAAACTATTTTAACCAAAATATGAGTTCCAATTGTTCCACATCCTTATCAGCATTTGATAGTGTCAATCTTTTTGATATTAGCCATTCTAGTTGGTGTGTAATGGTCTCTCATTGTGACTTTAATTTTTATTTCCCCTATGACTAAAGGGGTTGAACATCTTTTCATGTGTTCGTTGACCATTTATATTTCTTCCTTTGTAAAGTGCTTATGTAAATCTTTTGTCCAATTTTTAATTAGGTAATTTTTTTTATTATCGAGCTGTTAGAGTTGCTCATATGTATAATAAATATTTCCTCTCATACCATGACTTTCTTATTCAGTTTCTTAATAGTAATGTAGGGAAGAGGCAAGAGAACTGAAATGTTAAATCAAGCTATATTCAGAGACTGCAATGTGTTGATTGACCCTGTGCTAGACCATGAGGAAACCTGCAGAACAAAGGGAGATTTCTCCTGAGATTGCTAACAACCCATTTCCCCACACCTTGAAGGGAAAGCAGGAAAAATAGAGTCTTCAAGTGGTGCCCTACACAAAATAAAATCATTCATTCCCTATGACTAAAACTATAGGGAACCTGTGGATTAAAGACTGGGAACTGCCAGCAGGCCTTTCACATTGCATATTCTTACCTTTTCATGCCCCATACTCTTATCCTTCCTTGCTGTATGTCCATATCAAAGGAAAATAGGTAAACAAAGGCTTTAGACTATAACTCAAAGGAACTAAAGAATGATATATAAATTGAATTCACCAATCATTTGGTGTCCCTCTCAGTGTCTTTCTCTCCATACCTCTCAGTTCTTTTACTCTGTCTCTATCACTGTCTTCATCTCTCTCTATTTTTCCTGTCCCTCTGAGTCTCTCTTAGGCTCTCTTACTCTCTACCTCAGAGAGATGACCATGCTCTGTCCATGGAGTGTTACTCCTTCTCTAATAAACATACTTTTGACTCTAACTTTGGCATGTGTGTTGAATTCTTTCTGTACTCTCCATCAAGAACCCACCTTTCTCTCAGTGCAGTGCTAGAATCTACCCTGACTTGGGGGAATTTGCCCTGTCCTACATCAATAGTATCTTTTAATAAGCAGAAATGTAAAATTTTGATAAAGTTTGTTGTATTCATTTTCGATAGTTTAATAGTTGGTAGTTAAAAGTAGTTCATTTTTAATAGCATAGAGTAATTAATGCTAGATTCTGTCTAGGAAATCTTTTCCTACTCCAAATTTATAAAGATATTCTTTTATGTTTTCTTCTAGAAACTATACTTTTAGTTTTAACATTTAGGTTTATGATCCATCTCATACTAATTTTTCTGTATAGTGTGTAATATTAGTTGAGGCTTATTTTTTTCCTGAGAATATATTGATTTTTTTTGTGTTTTAACTACTGGTTTTTAAGAATTCCTGGGCTGTCTGCAACCTTTGCCTAACATAACGCTAATTAGATCACTTACTGAAGAAGGGGTCATACGAGAGTGCATAGCCATCCTAGAGTCATGGCAGCCACTCAGCACCAGCAGTTAATGCATTGCTAGAAGTCTGGCCCAGTGTTGCTGAATATTGTTACTGTTGGGAAAATCTAAAATCTGTCGTTGCTCTTGTAGCATGGAGAGATCCTTGGTTCTTTCTGTTGATGCAGTAAAGAATTACAGATCAGTAAGATTTAGAAAAAGTTAGATTTATTAAAGTACATTTCAAGAGGGAAATGAGCTAAGACAGAGGGCTGTAGCCTTGTGAAAGTGGAGAGGACTGTATTATATTAGGCCTGTGATGGGAGGTTTTGAGGGTAGAGCTAGATGATTGGCATGTGAGGTCATTTTTATTGACATTGGCTATTAAATAACCCTTAGTCTGCTGCACACGCGGTTACCCAGAATTCAGTCTGTTATAGTTAGATTCATGAACTCCAGGCATATGCATGATATTATAATGATAGTATAATGAGATTAAGGTTATAGAGAGGTTAGTTAGTACTAACTGCAGAGGTGCTTGTGGCTGGATCAAACCAGCCACTCTTTTATTGCTCTTCTTTGAGCCTCAGGATGTAGGGGTAATTTGTAACCATAAAATGGGAGTTCTAGAGAGGTCTGAGGGGAGAGACCTTCATTCCCCAGTTGCTCGTGTCTACCTAACTACCAAATAATATTATAATTTTGTTATTTTTAAAGAAGAAATCCAAATATAAGTAAAGTATTTTCATTATTTATTTTTTGGCAATTAATTTTCTTTTATCCCTCTATAGGCCAACATTAAGTAAACTCAGATCTAGATTGTGAGGGCAGTTTGCAAACTTGTTTAGAATTTGTGGAGACTGCTAGCTGAAGGAGATTGTCTCTATTTTATTATAGTTGCAAAAAAGGAATGATTAGGACTTCATTAGGGAAATTCTGCAAATAAATTCCATTAAGTATCTCTTGGATACAAGGCCACAGACCTAGACCTTGACTATATGAAATTTGTCAAGTAAACAATCTTTCAACCAGTTTTTTCATTGAAAAAGAATTATTTTGTCTTGTCAATGTTGTTTCAGAAGGCACTTTGTTAGAGTAAACAATTCCTCATTCCCTGTTCACATTGTTTCTTATTAAATAAATGAAATCATAGAATCAGCTCCCAAGAGGAAAACAGTGCTCTGGGCTTCCAGAGATTACCAAATCTTTTCCAGTATTATAAAATATCACCCTCCCCAGCTCTCTCATGCATTTTAAATAGTAAACGCCTGGGGCATAAAAAGCAGACATAATATAAATATTTATAATTTACAGTAGTCAAGATTCTTAAAATAATCATGATTGTGTAAGAATTTCTAGAAATCCACCAAGCCAAGTACTGTGTAGGAACCAATTTTAGAGTAAAAAAAGAGACATGTGGTGCTGTGTGATTATAAGAGTGAACTTTTGATACTGATGGGGTTATAAGCTATAAATGCTTATTTTACATAATTAACTTTCGAATACTGTCTTAAAACATTTTTTCTCTGTGTATGATTGAAGGTGTATTGGGGGATCTCTTTTTTAAAAAATACCTTTGGAACTAGATTTATAATTTAATACAATAATATCACTCCTTAATAGTGTTAACTTCCAATTTATTCTGGGCAGATAACATATCCCTCTTATCTTTTATCACCTTTCTGTCCCTTTGACCTTTTATAATCTTCAGTTTATGCTTCTGACTCCTTAGAACTTTGTCTCTTTCAGGGAATCTTTGACCCCAAGTCATCTGCACAAGTTAAGTTGGAGTTCTTTAAAAAAAAAACAACAAAAACTAAGGTCTTTGTTAAATCCTTATCCTGGAAAAGCTTTTATATTCAACTCAGCAGCAATATCTTGAAAATGTTTAATAGAAAGAAAATACATAGATTCCAGAACATTAAGCCCAGCATGGAGTGAAGATTTTTAGTTGCACTGATTCCAGCTCTTTGAACTCCTATAAAATATCAGTGTTCAACCCTCTTTTCCAACTTGCCTCGCAGATTGAGAGAAGATTTACTTGATGGACCAGAACAATGTTGGCTGTGGAGCTGGAGTTTATTTGGAGACTTTTCAACCAAGCTGCTAAGGGGAGGGAAACACACAAGCCAGGATACTGCCAAAGTAAAAACTCCAGTGTGATTTTGTGAAAATATTTGAATCTGCACAAGCCAGGCAAGCACTGATCCGTGACAAAGGAAACCTGCATCCTAACATAATCTCTGATTTATCAAACCTAGCTGTAACCTTTGCGAAGCCATTCCCTTTTCCTGGGCCAAGGTTCTTATCTTTGAGATGTTGAATGGGATCAGAACTCTGGTAGCCCATAGATGTGATTTATTTGAGTCACACAGGACTCACCCTCCCTTCTTTTCTTCTTTCCTCCCTTTCTTGCTCCCCATATCTTCCTTTCTCTTTCTTCCTCTCCTATCCTCTCTTCTCCTCCCCTGTCTTCCTTCCTTCCTTCCTTCCTTCCTTCCTTCCTTCCTTCCTTCCTTCCTTCCTTCCTTCCTTCCTTCCTTCCTTTCTTTCTTTCTTTCTTTCTTTCTTTCTTTCTTTCTTTCTTTCTTTCTTTCTTTCTTTCTTTCTTCTTTCTCTCTCTCTCTCCTTCTCTCTCTCTCTCTCTCTCTCTCTCTCTCTCTCTCTCTCTCTCTCTTTCATCGTAAATAAAGTAAGCCAGAAGTTTAAGCATTATAAATATTTTTGGTCTTTTATTTAAAGTGTCTGAAACATTTAAAAATTTCTTATAGCAATGAAATACTACTACACACCTATTAGAACAACCAAAATATGGAATACTGACAACACCAAATGCTGGTGAAAGTGTGGAGCAACAGGAAATCTCAGTCATTACTGTTGACAGTGCAAACTAGTACAGCCACTTTGGAAGATAGTTTGGTCGTTTCTTACAAAACTAAACACACTCTTACCATATGATCCAGCAATTGTGCTCCTTGGTATTTACCCAAAGTAGAAACTTACATCTATACAAAAACCTGCACGTGGGTGTTTACAGCAACTTTATTCATAATTGCCAAAACTTTGAAGCAACGAAGATATCCTTCTATAGGTGAATGGATAAACTGTGGTACATCCATACAAGAAAATACTACTCAGTGTTAAAAGAAAGGTGCTATGAAGCCATGAAAAGACATGGAGGAAACCTAATTGCAAATTATTCAGTTAAAGAAGCTATTCTGAGAAAGCTATATACTGTATGATCCCAACTATATCACATTCTGGAAAAGGCAAAAATATGGAGACAGTAAAAAGATCAGTGATTGCCAGGGGTTTGGGTGGAAGGAGGGAGAGATAAAAGGCAGAGCACAGAGGATTTTTAGGGAAGTGAAAATACGCTGTCTATAAAGATATGTCATTATACATTTGTCCAAATCCATAGAGTACCACAACAAGAATGAACCCTAATGTAAACTATAGACTCTGGGAGATAATGATGTGTTAATGTAGGTTTATCAGTTATAACAATGTACCACTCTGGCGGGCAATGTTGAGAGTGGGGGAGGTTATGAATGTGTAGGAGCAGAGAGTATATGGAAACTCTCTGTACTTTTCTTTTAGTTTTGCTTTGTTTTGCCATGAATCTCAAATGCTGTAAAATATAAAGTTTATTAATTTGAAAAATTGTTGATGAGTTAGAAATGAGAAGCCACTTGACACATTTGAAATAACATGATCTTTGGAGTCAGACAAACATTATTTGAATCTATGTATCTCTGTGCCTTCTGTTCAATTTTACCATGAACCTAAAACTGGTCTAAAAAATTAAAGTCTATTAAAAATGAATAAATAATAAAAATAAAACAAAACTAGGTTACTTTATGTATATAAATCTGTGTTTCCAGTTTCTCATGAGAAATTCGAAGATCTGGCAATGCAGGTTCTCATGTGGCAAAACCAGCTGGAAATAATGGATGCTTCCTGCCCCTTTTACATCAGGCATACACTTTCCTGCTTGCCACAGTACCCACTGGACCCCCTTCATACATTTATGTCTCTGACCTCAGTAGTGCTTTGGTTTGTGACTTAAAGGATTTTAGGCTTGTGATCTCTCTGATGCTTTCCTGTCATCTTAAAAAGTCTGTAATTCTCAGTGGACAAACCAGTAATTACATCTTATTTATATTGCCATTTCGGCAGCCTGGCAAATAAACTGGAAAACCTTAGTACAAGACCAGCGTTAACTGACATAACCAGAAATTTTTTCTTCTCCAGATTTTCCTTGTAGGTGGCTGACCTTCTATACCATGTATTTTTCCACATCTTCCTTTGAAGACACTGATTTTCTTTTTACCCATCATATCCTCATTATCAGATGATGTACTTAAAAAAAAGCCTCCTGCCCTCCTCTAAAACTGATTTTTTTTTAACTCATAGTATGCAACTTTAAAACTCACAGTTTCATAGCTTAAAAATTTAACCCACTCCAGCTCAGATAACAACTTATAACATGATCTCCTAATTCTTTAGTGAAATAAAAAAGAAATCAATAGGCTTTTTCCTTATTCTCCATTTTCCATCCACTCCTCTACTTGCCTCCTCCCTCAGTTTTCATCCCAACATGCACTTCTCTACTTCCTTTTCTACCTTTTCCTTCCTCTTATCCTAAGTAATGTCTTTCTTTTCTCCAAGCCTCTTCTCTTTCTTAAGCTCTGTCTGCCTCTCCCTTCTCCATTCTGCTTCGTCATCTCCCTAAGCGACGGGGCAGAGAACGAGGAAACAGAGACAGGGTAATTACCTGGAGCCTATTTCCAAATAGTTTTCCATGTTTCATGTTAAATTAAGGGCCCTAGTAATATTTAACTTATTTTAATTTAACTTTTTTTTTTACCAGACAATGTACCCTGCAACATTATATATCTAATTAAAATTAGAGTTATGTAATGTATTATTGAAGGTGGGAAGTTTTCTGCTTTTTTCAAATACTCTTCATGAAGGAATCTGTGATGCCATGATGGATAGTTTGTTTCTGGAGGTAGAATTAGCGTTTAGTTCTTGTAAGAACTTTTCTGGTAAATATATCTGAGGCTCAAACCCTCTGACCGGCTCTTCTTTGTTTCTGAATGGTGATACATTGAAGCATTGTAGAAATTGTTTATTTACCCTTCTGAATAAATGACTGCTTTCAGTGTTTTTCTTTATTATTATGCAACAATTACCTTGTGATATTTGGCTGTGATCATTTTTCTCCCCCCTTTATCATTCAGTCTTTTGCTGATCTTTGAAATAGATGTGTCTTCTTCAAAGCTAGCAGGACCTAAATTTTACTATTATTTCTTATTTACTGCCTTGTTTTCATCCTTAGCAATGTGTTTTCTTCCTAAATAAAATTCTTGATTACATTCGGCAAAGCCTCATTATTATTCTGATGTCAGTAATTGTTTTTGATAACAAATTTACATGAAAAATGGTTAATTTTCTGATAGGATTTTGAGTTCCATCATAAAACTCAGATCTAAGAATTTATGACTGTTTCCTAATACACATTCATTTTCTTTTGAATAAACATGGTTCTTATTTTATGCTATAACTGACTTTAACTTTATACTGTGGAAAGCCAGTTCTGAAATTAACTAGTCTGAGCCCTAACATATCCCACTCTGCTCAAGTCCTCTAGCATTTTATTAGGGAGACTCAGTTTAAGAGAACACCTTCCAGATCAGCTTGATGAGTTTTCCAGCAGCTTATGTAAATTGTTCCATGCCCAAAAGAATAGATTGACTAAATTAATTTCTTTTACTTCAGGCACTTACTTAAAGAAAAAGAGACCTATTCATTTGGGTATTATAAACAAAGAAGAAAGTGTCATCGACTATGATCTTATTTCCTTTATCATAGCATAGGTTATTTTTTGGGTGAAAGCATCCTTCCTCTTGGGACAAGTATTGATTTCTGCAGTTGCTGATTGTGGTTCCCCCTTGCATGGCTCAGGGATAGAGTGTTAACTTTTTGAGTCTCAAAGAGATAGCAGAGTAGATTTGGCTCTTTGGGCAGCATCTAATCAGAGACAATATAATAGCATCTACAGCAACCGTCCTCTATGACTCAGGACCAGGCCTTCCATATTGCTTTCACAAAGACTTATCCATCAAAAAAAAAAAAAAAACAAAAACAAAAACAAAAAACAAAAAAAACCCTGACTTTCACAAGCCTCTCTCTCCCAAGCAATAGAAGACATGATTTTTCATTGCCTCATTTCTTGATAGGGTACAAATCCAATTAAAATGGCTCATAGCTTTACCTCATAGAGGGAGACATGTTTAATAAATCTTACTAGGTCTCCTAACTGGTACAAAGATACCTGATTTGTAGTGTATTTTAAGAGAAAAAATATGCATGAATAATTTTAATGATTTAGAAAAGCAATGTCATGGCACCAAGATCGCAGGCTCTGTAATCGGATAGCTTTGTTTTGAATATTGGCTTAATATTTGGTTTTAATATGAGTATACCCACTTAGTACATGTATAATTTCAAGTAAGGAACCTATGCTTTGTTGACCTGAGTTTTCAAACTTGTAAAATGTGTATAATAATACATCATATATCATAGGCTTGCTACAGTGATTAAATGTGTCAATTCATGCTAAGGACTTAGAATAGTTCCTTAACATTACTTAAAAATTAACTCTCATTTTTCAAACCACTTCAGAGTTTGGCTTACCATTCTCTTTCTGTTTTCTTGAATAGTGTTCTTTTAGTTGTTTCGTATTACTCACTAGTATTTTGAATTTATCCATGGTAGTGGCTGCAGATAATATCCTGATTCTCTTTCACCTCAGATTTGCTTGGATTCTTTCTGTGATTGGAGCATAATTAAATAATTGGAATATTTCCCTTCCTCGTCTTTGCTTATAGCTATTGTTTGACTTACCTAAACATGCAGGATGTTGAACAGCTACATATGACATAAATAGTATCTTTGGAACCAAGATGATTAGAGTGAGTGGCTGGAGCTCCATATCCTGGCATGCCAAGAACCCACAAGAAAAGAAACAATTTCCAGAAAAAAACGTCTGAGGACAAACACTTTGACCTGGAAATGAAGGTCTTGAACTTATTTCTCCAGCTTCTCTTGCAAATGGCTCATGGCACTTTTTTCGAATGCGAATATTTATGGTGATTAGAAGGGACTAAAGTGAAAGGTGATTGAAATTATGTTCAATTACGGATGTGAGTTTTTATAATAAAGCCTCAGTAAAAGTTTATGCTCTTGTGACTTCGTCTTGAGAATATGAATTTGCTGCTTACTCTCAATAACTTCCTTTAAATTTCCCAAGTTAAATGATCTCTCTGTTTTCTACTCTGAAAACTCTCGGGAAGCCATACTACTGAGCAGTGACTGCAATAAGATACTATATTTAATAAAATACAATTAAACAACATATGTAAAAGGGCATGACAGCCTGTAAAATCTAAGGTAATTATGGCTACTGTAAATTAATCAGCCACCCTTTATAAAGTTGTCACTCTGTACCAATATAAGAGCTATGTAAGGGATTTTGCCCAGGTTATTTCTCATCTATACTCTCAAAACAAGAATGATAATACTATTTTACAAATGAGAAACCTGAGGCTCATAGAGGTTAAAACAACTTATCCTAGATTCACTTGTAATTATTTTACAATGATTCGTGCATTTCGTATGAAAGTGACTGCTCTTAGGCCACTTACTCTTTTCACCATCATCTATACATACACAAAATATTTTCTTAATATTATATTTAAACATTAATATCAATTAATTAATTGATTTAATTAAATTAATTGATATTATTCAATATTACTCCAATAGCTTTTGCTTAAAAAATTTTCTTTTTCCAATCCCCTCTCATTTTCTTTTTGATTTATCCAGTGTGATTTCATACTGTGACTCACTGGTTTTTCTGTTATACCCAACTGCTTGATTTTCACTTCTATAAACTTAGGCCAGAGGTCCAGGTGAATTCCTAGCAGAACTAGACTTATTTCTTTCTGGCAGAGTGTAAAACCAACAAGGACTTTTCTACTTCTTGTAATTAATGGAAACTTTCTCTTATTTTTCAGCTTACCATCCCTCCTAGAAATCTACCAGGTTTTGTGAAATTTTAACTTAGATAATACCTGATACCCAGTAAGCAAGATCATCTTAGAATGACCCTGTAACTATTGGCCAGACTCAGTGAAATAACTGCCTCATCATAATGTTGCTTCATTTTCTATGATTGCCCGTCCACAACACCACAGTGTAGTCTAAAGTTGGGAACTTTCTTGAGGGAAGAACTCATCCATAGAAAGAGGAGTTCAAATATGATATAGTCATATTAGGAATGCTGTTATCCAGAATTCTGAGGGCTGACTGCTTATTTTAAAACATGTGCCATTCGAGTATAACTTTCCTATTTTTTTTTTAAATATCTAAAATGCCATATTATGGCTTTTAGTCCATAGGAGGGCAATATTGAGCTGTAGGAAAACCCTTCCAGTTTTTTTTTTTTCCCCAAAAGAACATATAGAACTGATTAATTTAAAAATTAATGAATTGAAACAAATTAACTAATTTAAATATACTACAAGATGACAGTTATTTAATAATATCCTCATGTCAAATACCAATTGACTTCATGTTTGTCATACTAGTAATAAATTTGTAAATTGATGTAAATTATCCTACTCACTCAAAGTTAAACGTTGCTGTCCCTTTGGTGAAGGCTGTGTTCTCCTTACAAATTTAGTGATGTTCTTTTATATTTTTATGCATAGTCTGCTGAATATAGTTCTGCTTATAGAGACAAGAACTTTTATAGTTCAAATTTCTCAACTGCTGTGACATATTTCCTTGGGTTAGAATTTGAAGTTGCCTTTAAATGCCACCATAAGGCTCTCAGAGCAAAGTTAGCCACATTTTATATTTAAAGTGAGTTATAATGAACAAGACAAAATTAAATTTGAGCCAAATTTTAAGGTATAAAATTTGGTCACATATAGGAATTATTTTCATTAATGGACCAATATAGTACACTGTCATTTCAACTTACACTGAAAGCAAGTCTATTCTGAATTTTCAAAGCAAGTATTGTAAATAGAATTTAAACATAATTACATGTTTGTGTGGAAAAGCAATGGATTTTGTGTTGCTGTGAAGCCTTACCTGACTCTTCTAGATTGGAAGTGCAATTTCTCTCTCTTCTGAACCTCTCTATGTCCATGTACCAGAGCATAGTGATGTGATTCTGCCAGTTGCTGCTCTACGGCCCATCTGGCTACAGAAACATGGTGCATCTTGTCTCTGTGGTTTAGTCCCTGAGTTCAAGGAAGCAACTGAAAGAATCAACAAACCACTGGGTTAGTAATAATAATAGCCAACATTTATTAAATGTTTGCTATATGTCAAACACTATCTAAATGCTATTATTATCTTATTTAACCCTCACAACAATGCTGTAAGTTTTATTATGAACATCATTTGTCAGATGAAGAAACTGAGCTGCAGAGTGAGTAAACAACTTGTTCAGTGTTGGAAAGCTTCCTAAGAGACAGAGCTAGGCGTACTCCAGAGGTCTTACTCCTCATCACCATATCTAAGTTAAAAGTGGAGGGAATCAGAGACTAGGAGAGGTGATGCCTATGGTATTTCAGAGTGAAGGGGATGAATATATAAATATAAAAAATATTTTGAATATTAAAAATATAAACAAAGCCATATCTTTTGTTTAATGTGGTGCTTCTGGGTAGGTGTGGGTGGATGGCAATGGGCAAGAATGCTAATGAGAAACATTACATTTGATTTACTTTTTCGATCTACCTATGTGGCTTAACATTTATGATGGCATATTTTTGTTCTTTTTATATTATAATAACATGATAAATGGATTATTTCATCTTTCAATTCTCTGTATCTCCCATTACCCCTAATCCAATAGCATAGATATGATTGATTTGGAAAAATAAATAATTGCACCCCCTAAAAATTATTCAGGGCTAAAAGGCAGATATCTCTGTAAAGTTAAATGCAGAAACTGCTGACATGCAATTTTTAGCTATAGTTTAGTTTAGTTTTTAGCTATAGTTATAGTTTTTAGCTATAGATCTGAGTAATATCTTTGGGGGATTTACTCTGCTTATTTACAACCAGAAAGAGTGTTTTGAGTCTAAACTATTTCAACCTAATCAGAAAAAGTAGATTTTAGGTAATGGTCAGTAGGTATGTTTTTCTTTTTTCTCATTTACTTAAAAAACAAACAAACAAACAAAAACCTCTGACTTCCCATTCTGAAATTTAAGATGAAATGATAATTTGAACCTCATGCAATTTTCTAAATAGATATTGGTGGCATATGCATAGAGAGCTCTATTTGACTGTTTTCAATTTAACAATTCTTATCTAGAAGTAAGTATCACGATATAATTTCTGCAAAACTCTAGTCAAACACTGAATGATCACCTTACATATGGCATATGTTTATTCATCTTATGAGATTTATAACTCTACATAAACCAGTATTTTTCAAGAAATTACAGACAGTGGGGAGCGAGTAATTTAGCAGAGTAAAGAAACCTTTCACAAAGAGTGAAACATTGGTGCATCTTTGTGTGTGTGTGTGTATGCGTGTGTGTGTGTGTGTGTGCATGATAATTAAAAGGAAAATAAATGTAGACTTAAACACAAAGTAAGGAATATAAATTTTATAGAAAGAGGATAAGTAAAGAGAAAAAAATTCTGGGACTAATCAGAGGAGGCAAAGGAAAAGAAGTCTGGATAGATTAAAGCAATTTGCACAGTAATTTCCCCATTTCCTTGTTCATCCTTGGCCCATTAATAAAGGGTTCTAATTGAATATGTGCAGCAATAGGGCTTATGGGTCATTTCAATGACTCTGCAGCCATGTGAACACACACAGTGGATATAATCCTGTTGTTGGGCTGGCCCTGCACTGCATTGGGATGTAGGGGTATGTTTTCATATCTCATCTTACCCCACCCAGCAACAGGCATCCAGACTTCCCTGGAAACCTCTAATTTTCAGGTTTCTTCCCAGGACACAGAGAAATATGGAAAAAGAACCAAAATTCAATAAAAAAGAAAAAGAGTGAGGGAGGGTAAGAGGGAGAGAAGGAGGGTGGGAGGAAGTAAACAAGGGTGGGAGGAAGCAAGGGAGGAGTTGGAGAGAGAGAAAGATGACAAAGGGAAAAATCAAGGAAAATTGATGAGAATATAATTTTAACATTTGAAATTGAAATTTGAATTTAGAACTTGGTTATATGAAAACAACTAGGGATTAAACAATATGCATAAAATTCTAACCTCATAACATAAAATAATTTCTATTTCTGACCTCCACACTATATAAATACATACAAATCAGTTAATAACAACTTTGAATGGAGTTATTCCCATCATTTGACTTATTCCCAGAGGCATGGACAGATGTTTATTTTTCTAGGTAGAAATCAAAACATTTCTTATTCAGATTTGATTAAATTCAGGACCACTCAAAGCTGAAGGGGTCAGCTCAACTGAAAGGGTGAGAGTAACAAACACTTTTATTTGTTCAAGCTTTACTAATTTTGTTTTAATTTCTAACAACTCAGTATTTCAGTGAATTATCAAGCCTCACCTAAACAACTACCAATGTCATTGTGAACACCAGAAAATTTCACCAGAGTAAAGGCTCACATATTGTCTTCATGGAAGAAGCCTTCCTTGGTGGACACAGTTGCCTTCTGAGGTAGCTGGACAGGAAAAATTTCTAGGCAGTTTTTCAGGATGTGGAAGACCTAAATCTTGGCTCAGCTATCTCACAATTAAAAGATAAGGACAATTTTAAGTGGCTACTATCTTTTTTTCATATTTAAATAAAATTCTTATTTTAGAAGAGTTTTAATTTTCTGAAAACTTTCAAAGATAGGACACATAGTCTTCATATATACCACACCATTTCCCCTTTTGTTAATATCTTATATTACTACTGCGGTTTGGTCACAACTGAGGAACCAGTATTGATATGTTATTATTAACTAAACTCCATACTGTATTTGGACTTTATTAGTTTTTCTCTAATGTTCTTTTTCTGTTTCCAGATCCCATCCAGAATATCGGCTTACATTTTGTGCTCATATCTCCTTAGGCTCCTCTAGACTGTGGCAGTTTCTCAGACTTTCCTTGCTTTTTCATGACCTTGGCAGTTTTGCAGGGTGCTGATCAGGTGGTCTGTAGAATGTACCTCAATTTGGGTTTGTCTGATGTTTTTCTCAGGTTCAGTGGGTTATGTTTTTTGGGGGGAGGAAGACCACATAGGTGAAGTGCCATTCTCAGCATTATTTATTTATCAAGGGTTCATGTTATCAATGTGATGTTAACCTTGATCACTTTGCAAAGGTAATGTTTGCCAGGCTTCTCCACTGTTAAGTGACCTGTCTGCACAACTCTCCATTCCAAATCACTAAACATAGCCCACAATTAAAGAGTGAGGAGTTAAGTACATTTCCTTGAGGAGGAAGATCTAAATAATTTATTTGGAATTCTTATGTAGGGGAGAGTTGTCATGTATTCCTGGTTGATTGAATGATTATTTTTTTTCATTTACTCTCAATTATTTCTCACTGTAAATTCATGGATATTTATTCTATACTTTGAATTATAATAAAATACTATGTTATGTTGGTTGCTTCAATTGTTCTAACTTTGGACATTTGGAACTCTTTCAATTGGCTCCTGTGTCCTTTTAACATCTTGCCACCATTGTTTTGTCTTTTGTATATTTCCTTACTTTCTGGCACTTTGAGATGCTGCAGGTTCATCTTGCTGCAGTCCTACAATCAGCAATTTATTTAAGGAGAAATGGAGAATGGTATTAGAAATTAAGATCTGGGTACAGGAAGTCAAATCAGTTTTTAAAAGTTACTTTTTATTTTTATGTGGCTGGTTATTTTCTATTGGACATTGCTAGAGAAATGGCTCCTCATTCTACCACCAAATGAAGAAGAGTGAGACTCACCTGCATACTGGGTGTTTGTGTCTGTGCCTCCTTTGTGTTTTTTCACATTAGTCAACTAGAAGCATTGGACATTCTCTGGTATCTTTTCTTCCGTTTTCCATCTTGAAAGTAACTAGACAGCAATGTTATTAGCTCTTGAGGACATTAAGAGTAATTTTTGTGGATTCCAGGTTCATTTTTATTAAAAATTGCCTCAGCACAAGTTAATTACTTTCATTTTTTTTGAGTCAGTAAATAAATTCTAGCACTTGTGAAAGACCATCTAACAAGAATTATTTTTAGAAACCAAATTATAAATTGTGTGACTAGTCTTATTAGAATATATTTTAACCCCTTATATTCTAATGGGTTGGCAAAGGAAAATGATAAGTAGAAAATGTCATTGTATTGACGTAGACAGTACTGAGACAGAATAGTGTTAAACAAAAGTACGCTGTAATAATTTTTTTAAATTAATCTAATCCATAGTCTTAATTTTTTGTAACATAGATGCTCATCTCATTATTATATTTAGATAAAAAATAATATTAAAGTCATTATCGGCAATTATGTAGTTCTTTAAACTATTACTGAACCATGAATTTTTTTAACACCTTTCCCCCTCCAACATTCCATTCATAGGACCTACCTGTCAGGATTAGCTAAACTAGTGGTTCGCAAAGTATGGTCCCTGGACTACCAGCATTGCTGTTACCTGACAACTTGTTGGAAATACAATCCATGTTTTAAAAAAGTCTCTAGGTGATTCTGATCACATTGAAGTTTGGAAAACATTGGACTCCAAGTTATGTCACAACTCCAAACTTTAGTGGCTTAAAATATTAAAGCTGACTCAAACAACATGCCTGCAGTGGGGGCAGAGTGACGCTAATCTTAATCAGTAGACAGCCAAGAAGATGGAATTCTCTTTACAACATCTGTTTCTGTAATAACAACAGCAAAGAAGTGAAACTCTTAAAACCTCTTCTGGGAAGTGACACTTGCTTCTTCTCCTTATAATTCTTTGGTCAAGGGAAGCTTGCTTCTTAGCCACACTTAATGTCAAAGGGAGTGAGGGAATGTCATCTACCAGGTATCAAAAAGGCTGGAAAGATAGACATATTTTGCAGATATGAATATCTGCCACAATAGTACTTATCATATTTATTCCAATATAAGTATAATAGGATTTACATATGTAATATAAAAATATCTAGTAAAGCATGAAGAAGTAGGTTAAATTATTAATAATATATTTTATTTAACCCAATGTATCTAAGATATTATCATTTTAATATATAATAATATAAAATTATTGAGATATTTTACTTTTACTTTTTTTATCCTAGGTCTCTGAAATCTGGTGTGTATTTTTCACTTAAAGTACACTCTCAGTTTGAACATTTCAAGTGCTCAATAAATAAATGTGACTAGAAGTTCCATTTTGAATCGCATTTTGTCCATGTAAAGGCAATGTCTACCACATAGTAGGCATTCCACAAGTATGTATAAAATGCTGAATGACTGTAAACCTTTTAAATGTAAACATTAAAAAAAATAGTTTAACTTTTTTGTTATACTAATAGTGTTTTGGTCTTAGGTTTTGTCTTTTGAAGTTCTTTCCTTGGGTGCATTTTCTCCACATCTTTAGATATATCTTAAATCTCAGGGATTTCTGTGAAAATTAGATTTTAAAACTTTCATCAGAAAAAGCATTAAAATGTTTAATTTTTCATGATTTTATCTGTTTGCTCTAGGCCTCTAGTTTTATATCTATATCTATGATTTTTTGCTATATTTCCCACATAATATTTTTGTGTATTTAAGGACCACAGGGCTTTTAAAAATTATACCAAAATTTAAGTTGGGTTTATGAAATTTAAACATATGGCTTCCACTCAAATTGATGTTAAGATGTGAGGATTAAACATAAAGGTAATATCCAGGAGAGTATGAAACACTGAATTGTATCTCTAAGGCCCGAATTTATGTCTACAACTGCTGAGTAAAACTGTGCAATATAAAATAGTTCTCTATTGCCATGATACCTCCCTTTATTTTGCATTTTAAAAAATGTGAACAATCTGTTTATTCTTTGTATTTGTTTATTTGAGAAAGTTCAATGCAACATTTAAAAAAAAAGTACAAACCTACTAAATGAAAAATCAAAGTTCTGAAATGCTATTGGCCACAAATAAGGAATATACTTTCCAAAAAGTGTTCATTCTTTTAGAAAAACCTGCTCCTTCACCTTTTTCAGCATTATCTCACAATACTAGACACATAGTCCAGTGATTTGATAACTAATAACTACTTATGGAATAACAACTCTTCTTCAGAAAGCTCCTGAAAGGCACACTTCCAAAAATCTTCTTTATATTAAAAAGAGTTTTGAGAATTAAAAACGAAGGCTCATTTGTTTAGTAGTGTCTTCTTATTGATATACTCAATTTATAAGAAAGAATTTGTTTTGTTGTGGTTCTCACTTGATCTTAGTATTGGGCAGCCATGAGAATGCCTCTAACTATAAGAGTCAAATTTCTGAGAGGCCCTTCTTGCTGGGGTGTAAAATCCATCTCCTCCTTTGTGTTCACCCCATGCTTCCTACAGGCTCTTTGTACCCTGTGATGAGCATACCCTATGTCATGGCAGGAATGACTAATAAAACAGAAAGATTTCTGGTAGCCAAAGGATTCCTCTGATAGTCTTCTGTGGCTTGAAGACACCCTGATGGATTTGCCAGCCTTTCCTTAGACACTTTCACCCAACTTTCTCTTTGTTTTCTTTCCAGTTGGAGTCGGCTTATTTGTACTCAGAAGTCTCTCTCTCCCAGGCATGTCTGGCTACCTCCCTATTTTCTTTCACAAAGGCATTTCCTCGAGTAAAATCTTTATGTGTTAATTCAGTCTTGGCATCTTCTTCTTGGAAGGCCTAAACTAATATAATGCTTTGGAATCACTTGTTTTTGGCTTTTGAATGAAGGTATCTTCTTATCATAGTGGGGTGTTGGAATCTGAGCAGTATAAAGAGGGTGCCCTGTGGGTGCTGGTGGCCTCGGCCTGGTACAGGGTGTTTGAGTAGGAGCTGTGGGGCAAGAGTATTAGCATAGGAGGGCAGTGGTGGTTGTAGAGGCTCAGTGTGAGGTGTCAGAGTGCAAGAGGGAAGAGAAGCACTCAGGATGAAGGGCACTGTTAACATTGGGACATTTGTTGTATACATGGGAGTTGAACCAAAAATAAATTAAGGATAGTTGAGATACAGGTTTGTCATTGTCAGAGATAGGAGTTACAAATATGGAAAGGGAGAACATTATATAAAACTTATGATTTGGAATTTCAAATGGTATCAGTAAAAATTGATGGTTTTCAGTGCAGAAGTAAATATGGTTATAAAAGTAAGTATATAAACAATATGTGTTTCCTAGCTCTTTCGGAGAATAACAGGACCCCAGCAATAACAGTGAGCATAACTATCACCCAGATGTTGGTTTTTATGGAACATCATTTATTAAAAGAATGGAAACTTCTGGAAGAAATTAGTGAATTCTTCCAGAACTGAAGCGGGAAAGCATGAGATGAGCCTGTAATATTATTTTGTGTCAGAAATTAAGGAAGTTTCAAAGAATAATAGGGTCATGTTAAAATGACACAGAAGTCAGATTAAAGAAATTCTCATTGACCAAATTTGAGACAATTTTAGAGTAAGTTTGATTATAATGGATTATCATCAATGGAATGAAATAAGAATCCATGGGTTAATAATAATATAAATAATAATAAGAGTGAGACTTTCCTTTATATGTCAACTAATAAATCTCAAAGTATTCTTTCACAAAATACTTATTAATTATAAAAAATAGAAAAACAACCATACAGTGAAAGAATTTTTTTTAATTGACAGGAGCCCCCTTAAGTGATCAAAATTAAGAACTCTGATAATGAAAAAATTCAAAATCATATGTAACATAACAGGATGATGAAAATATAGAATCTCTTCTGTCAAATTCCTTTAAAAAATGTCTAATCTGGCTCTCATGATGAGGCAAAATCAGGAAAAAACTTAAATGGAGGTAAGTTTAGAAAACATGCAGAATTGATTAATTTTCTTCTGATCCAGCAGCTGGAAAGAACATTGAAAAAAGAAGAAACTTGTTGTGGGCATATATGCAAGGACTCGATTCTCCCATTTGCTCTGGAGAAATGAGAAAGTACATATGTTGTATTAGATTCAATGGGTTGGAGCAGCCAAGTTTGCCCAAAGGTGGTGTCCACAGCTGCCCAGAAAGTCTTTATTTGTTCTTTCTCTAGTCAAGAAGTTAAATCTGCTTTTCTCCAATCTGTATAGGAAAGACTCAAACATTATCTAACTAAAAACCTTCTAGGATTAAATTTATAAGCTTAAAAATTATTTAAAATTGATTTATACAACAGAAATATATTTTTCATGATTTTCACATGTTATTTTTAATACTAAAATACATAGGTAATAGATTTAAAGACAACCAGAAAAGACAGTCTTTAAAAACCTTATACATAAGCCTTTCTTTTATTCCCACCTCCCTCTGCCTCTAACTTGTCATTGGCATAGATTACAAAAAAGTCAGAAAGGAGGAGAAAGAAAATATATGTATTAAGGGTGCTCAGTGTGCAATAATGAAATTTATTAACTTTATATAATATGCAAGGCACTATTTTAGATTTCTCTTTTATATTATTTAGAGAAAAAAATATGAGAGTGATTTGGTATCTTGCTTAACAGCTAATTAGATGGTATGTCTGTCTTTCTCCAGAACTCAAGCTTTATCTTAAGTGATGCTGGTAAATAGTTAAACAGTTGTGTAACTGGTGAAATAAAGATGGAAATGCTCCACCAGATGTCAGCATCTAGGTGATTTAATGCTTTTCTTTCAATATAGTTTCTGTATTTAAGAATTTTGAACGAACATCCAAAGTAGTCCAAACATGTTGAATTCTACAGACTTCAAAATATGGTCCATGAAAATTTTACTGTCTTGAAATATTATCAGAGTTATGTTGATTTTTTTCACTAATTTTCAGTTTTTTAAAGTTCAATTGTGTTCCAAAGTTTTTAGGAAAACAGTACCTTAAAAATATTAGTCAAACCGAATGTCCCAAAATGGCTGATGAATTGTATTAGTTTTGTTAAATAACTATTAAATATTTTATGATGGCAATGTCCTCTGAATATTTTTTTTAATTTTAAAAAGTCAAACTATTATTAACATAGAGTAAAATGCTCAAATATTAAGTGAATGGTTCAATTAGTTTTGACAAATGTATACACATTCACTCAAGACAGAGCATCTCTTTCAATCAAAAAAGTTTCTTTGTGTTCTTTCCTGGTCAGTGTCTAACACCCTTGAAGCTAGAGACATACACAAATCTGCTTTCTATTATCATTAGTTAGTTTTACTTATTCTAGGACTATTTATACACTGAGTCTACACAATTTTCTTTGTTTCTGGCTTCTTCCACTCAGCACAATGTTTTGATTGTTCCCTTTGTTGTTGGATGTATCAGTGTTTTCTTCCTTTTTATTGTGAGTAGTATCCATTGTATGAATAGTTTGTTATTCATTCTAATATTGATGGATATCTAGACATTTGGGCTGTTATGATGGAATATTCTTGTCCAAGGTTTTTTGTGGACATATGTTTTCAATTCTCTTGAATTAGAATTGTAGGATCAAAGGGTAGATATGCATTGAACAATTAATCAATAGCCAAACAACTTTCTAAAGTGGTGTACTACATTGTCAGTTACAGTATTGAATGGTATTGTTATAGCCTGTACCATTGATTGTGTAGATGTGAAAACATAAAAAACATTAAAAGTAATGCTTTTATTCTTATTCTAAAAGTTGAATATTTGTTGATAAAATTGGCAAGACAGAACTTCCAATGGCCGGAGGACACATTTTGTGAGTTAATATATATCAGGAAGTATAGCTATAAATAAAATGAAATTTCAAAGCACAAATAAGGAATCTGTGTCCCAAGGTGCTAAGTGTTTGACTTTGGGAAGATCAGACAGAATCTGCTGCAGAGATAGATCATATAGGAAGAATTTTCACTCATTTTCCAAAGGTCAGATATGTTTGTTACATTATTGAAACAGAATAATCTACATTCATCTTTTTAACAATTTCTTTTGGCCCAAGTGATAAGAACACTATAGCTTATAGGACCTACTGTAAAATGGTAATAAACAGGTATATACACAGAGTGCATGTGATTTTTGTTATGATTATATTTCTAAGAAATATTTTTTAATTTAAATGTATATGAAGAGATAAAGAACAAAAATAGAAAGATCACTCTTTACTTGCCACTCCTGAAATAGAATGGCATGACTATGAATTTCTAGATATTGTTGAAACTTCTTTATATTCAATATTTACTTTGTCTCAACAAATTTCTAAGGATTTAAATAATATAGAATATATTTAAATAATGTGGAATATATTTAATATAGAATATATTTCACAAAAAGTGAAAACAAGCTAGAAATCAACAATAGAAAAATAGAGAATCCCTAAACATTTGCATTAAATAATAACCTTCTGATAAATAACCCATGGGTCAAAGAAGAAATCAGAATAATAATTAAAAAATATTTTAGACTAAATAGTAATTAGAAAATGAAAATCAACATGTTAATCTTAGAAGGATGCAGCCAAAGCAGTGGTTTAGAGACAAATTAGAGCCTTGATGCATATATTAAAATATAAGAAAGGTTGAAAATAAATGATTTATACTTTTATTTTAAGAAACTATAAAAACAATAAATTGAACCCAAAGAAATAAGGGAATGCAAAAAATAATAAAAGAAGAAGCAAATATATAAGAAAATTGATGAAGCTAAAAATGTGTTCTTTGAAAAGATTGAAAAAACTGATAACACTTTAGCAATACTAATGATGGACAAGTAAAGGAAAAACACAAATTACCTATTTGAGGAATAAAAAAAGAAACATCACTATATCACTAGAGACACTAAACATACAGTAAAAACATATTATGATGCTCCTCATCACTAGTCATTAGAGAAATGCAAATAAAAACCATAATGTTTTTCCTTTACTTGTCCATCATCAGCATTGCTAAAGTTTTATCAGTTTTTCAATCTTTTCAAAGAACACATTTTTAGCTGCATCAATTTTTTTGTTTCTTCTTGGTTTAGTCTTAGAAGGTTGTATGTTTCTAAAACTTAATTTATTTCTTCTAGATTGTCAAATTTGTTGACATATAATTGTTCATAGTATTCTTTAATTTTTTTTGTATTTTTGTGGTGTTTGTTATAATTTCTCCGCTTTCATTTATAATTTCATTTATTTGTGTTCTCTCTTTTATCTGCCTGATGAATCTTGCTAGAGGCTTGTCAATTTTATTTATCTTCTCAGAGAAACAGCTCTTAGTTTTATTAATCTTTTCCATTGTTTTTCTCTTTTATATTTTATTTATTTCTGCTCTGATCTTTATTATTTCTTTTATTTATTTTGAGTTTTGTTTGTTCCTCTTTTTATAGTTTCTTTAGGTATAAATTTATTTATTTATTTGTGATTTTTCCTGCTTCTTGAGGTAGGCCTGTAATAGCTATAAACGTTCTCCTCACAACTGCTTTTGCTGCATTCCATAGATTTTGTAGGTTTGTGTTTTCGTTTTCATTTTTACAAAGTAGTTTTTGATTTCTGGTTTGATTTCCTCTTTGATCTATTTGTTGTTTAGAAGCATATTGTTTGATCTTCACATATTTGTATTTTTTTCAGTTTTCCTGTAGTTTCATGCCACTGTGGTCAGAAAATATGCTTGATATAATTTCAATCTTTTTGAATTTTTTGAAGCTTGTTATGTGGCCTAGTATGGGATCTATCTTGGAAAGTATTCCACGTGCACATGAGAAAACTACGTAACCTGCAATTTTTGGATGAATCGTTCTATAAATGTCTATCAAGTCAAACTGGTCTAATGTGGCATTTAAGGCCATTATTTCCTTAGTAATGTCCTATCTGGATAATCTATCCACTAAAGTAAGTGGGGTATTAAAGTCTCCGAACTATTATAACATTAGTGTTAATTTCTGCCTTTAAGTCCATTAACATTTGCTTTATATACCTTGGTGCTCCTATTTTAGGTACATAGATATTTATAATTGTTATATCTTTTCTTGGATTGACCCTTTTAATATTATGCAATGTCTTTTGTTGTCTCTTTTTCCATTCTTTGTTTCAAAATCTATTTTGCCTGATATGAATATTGCTACCCCAGCTTTATTTTTTATTTCTAGTTGCATGGAATTTCTTTATCCCTTCATTTTCATTCTGTGTACATCTTTTGATCTTAAGTGAGTATCCTATAAGCACCATATTGATGGGCCATTTTTATTTTTATTTTATTTTTTTACCATTCTGCCACCTTATGTCTTTTGATTAGAACATTTAGTCCATTTAAGATAATTATTGATAGGTGTGTGCTTATTGCCATTTTGTTAATTGTTTTTGGTTGTTTCATTTTTCTTTGCTGTTCTCTTGACACATTCAAAAGTATTACATTTTTATTCTTTATGTTTTTGATGTCATGTTTTATACCTTTTTGTTCTGTAAATTTCTTGATTGTTTATTGAAGTTATAGTTTATTTTGCTACTATTGTCTTTTAACCTTCCTATTAACTTCTTAAATGGCTGATTCACTGTGTTTATTGTATATTCCCTGAAACAGGGAGATTTTTTCCTCCTTTCCTGTATTTTCTTATTTCTGGTTGTGACCTTTTCTTTCTGCATAAAAGAGACCTGTTAATATTTCCTATAAGTCTAGTTTAGTGGCAGTGAGTTAGTTTTGCTTGTGGGAAATTCTTTATTTCTCCTTCAATTCTAAAAGATAACCTTGCTGGATAAAGTATTCGGGTTGTAGATTCCTTTCTTTTAGCACATGAAATATTTCTTGCTACTCCCTTCTGGCCTGTAAAGTTGCTTCTGAGAAATAAGCTGATAGGCTTATGAGGTTTCCCTGGTATATGATTTGTTTTTTCATTTTGCTGCCTTTAAGATTGACTTTATCACCACACACCAAAATTAACTCAAAAAGGAGTAAGGACCTGAACATAAGACCTGAAACAATAAAATGCATAGAAGAAAACATAGGAACTAAACTCAAGAACCTTGGACTTAAAGAAGATTTTATGAATTTGACCTCAAAGGCAAGGGAAGTAAAAGCAAAAATAAATGAATGGGACTAAAACAAATTAAAAAGCTTCTACTCAGCAAAGAAACCATCAATAAGGTAAAGAGACAACCATCTCAATGGGAAAATATATTTGCAAGTAATGCCTCCGATAAGGGCCTAATATTCAAAATATACAAAGAACTCATATGACTCAATAACAACAAAAAAACAAATGATCCAATCAAAAAAAGGGCAGAGGACCTGAACAGACACTTCTCCCTAGAAGACATACAAATGGCCTACAAACATATGAAAAGATGTCAACACTGCTAGCTATTAGGGAAATGCAAATCAAAACCACAATAAGCCACCATCTCACACCTGTTAGAAAAGCTATATTCAACAGGACAAGTAATAACAAATGTTGTAGAGGATGCAGAGAAAAAGGAACCCTCATACACTGCTGATAGGACTGCAAATTGTTACAGTCACTATGGAAAACAGTATGGAGGTTCCCCCAAAAACTAAGAATAGATCTACCATATGATCCACAATCCTTCTACTGGGTATTTACCCCAAAGACTTGAAAACCCATATCCAAAAAGATATTTGCACACCCATTTTCATAGCAGCACTATTCACAGTGGCCAGAACATGGAAGCAACCAAAGTATCCTATGATAGATGATTGACTAAAGAAGCTGTGGTACATATATACAATGGAATATTACTCAGCCATAAGAAGAGATGCAATGCTGCCACTTGTGACAACCTGGATGGACCTCAAGATAATCATGCTAAGCGAAATAAGCCAGACTGAAAAAGTAGAAAATCACATGATATCACATATGTGGTATATAATCCTAAAAGTAACAAATAAACAGGACAAACAGAGATTCAGGGACATGGACAATGGAGTAGTGGTTATCAGAGCATAGAGGGTGGAGGAGGAGGGGAGAGGTAGATGGAGTAAAGGGGGTCAAGTATAGGGAGGTAGGGGGAGAGTGAAGTAGGTAAAAGGGATCAAATATATGGTAGCTGAAGGACACTGGACTTTGGGTAGTAATCACACAATAGAATATATTGATGTCAAATTATAATGTACACCTGAAAATTATATAATTGCATTAACCAATGTTACCCCAATAAACTTAATAAAAATATAAAAAATAATAAAAAGATTGTCTCTTTATCTTTAACCACTGCCATTTTAATTAGGATATGCCTTGGTGTGAGTCTCTTTGAGTTCATCTTGTTTGGAACTCTCTGCTTCCTGTACCTGTATATCTGTTTCCTTCTCCAGATTAGGAAAATTTTAGATATTATTTTTAAAAATATTCTTTATGCCCCTTTCTTTTCCTTTCTCCTTCTGTATTCTCTATAATGTGAATGTTTGTGTTCTTAATCTTATCCTAGAGATCACTTTATCAAGCAAATTACTATCTTCATTTCATTGGGATTTTTCTCTGGAGTTTTTCATTTTTCCTTTATTTGGGGCATTTTCTTCTGTCTCCCCATTTTATTTGACTTTCTGTGTTTGTTCCTATGAGTTGGATTGAATAGCTATCTCTCTCAGTTTTGAAAGAGTGATTTCTGAGAAGACCGTGTATGGAATAGTTTTGACAGGCCAGTTGTAGTTGGGGCAGTTGCATGTGGTGACTGGTGCATCATCTGGCCTGAAGGAATATGGGTTCCAGGTTGGGTAGCCTGATGTGTGCTTGCTTCCTTGCCAATCTAATCTGGATGGGGTTGCCTGATGAGAATGGGGATACTCTGTGCCTAAATAGATTCACTGGTTATTTCCTACAAATATTTAAGGGTGAATTAATTTGCCTAATATCAATCTTGCACAAACTATTTCAGAAAATAAAGAAAGAAGGGGGCAATTTTCAACTTGTATTATGAAACCATGATGACACTGATTCTAAAATCATATAATAACTGCAGGGAAAAAAAACTAAGGCCAAATTTTTTCATGAACAGAGATGCAAAAATCCTAAACAAGATAATACAATGAGTAAATTCCAGGAATGCAAGATTGGTTAAATTTTGGGACATCAATCAATATACTTTAACAGCCATATCAAATAAAGAGGAAAATTATGTTTAACTTCATTCCCTTCCCCCTAGACAAATCATTTGATTTCTACTCAATATTGCATTGAAATTCTTAGCTAATATAATAAGAAGAAAAAGAAAAGAAAAATATAGTCTTTTTAATTTTTATTTTTCAGTTAGAGTTGACATACAATTTTATTTTATATTAGTTTCAGGTGTATAGCATAGTGATTAGACGTTTACATAATTTATGAAACAATCCCCCCAATTAGTCTAAGTACCCCCCTGGCACTATATATAGTTATTACTATATTATTGCCGGTATTCCTTATGCTGTACTTTAGATATATCTGTTATGTCTCCCAGTTTAGCTGGGTGACCTTATATAGTAGGTGTCCTGGGTGGCCCAGTGGTACAGTCTCCCTGATCACTTGTTCTGGGTGTTCCAGGAGTGACCCTTGTGTTGTTGTGTGTACCCTTCTGTTGCATTTGAGTTTTGTTTGTTATTGGTATGTCAGTGAGTGAGACTGACTCTCAGGCTGACTGCTTGTGAAGACTGGCCATGCCCACAGTGTATGAACTGCTGTGTGGGGGTTGGCTCCAAATAATGTGGTGCACTCCGGTGAGTTCATATGCCTGTTGAGACCAATTTTTGGGTGTGCCATTTGTGGGGCTAATCATGTAATAAATGCTTTATAGAGGTCTAACACTAGCCTCTGAGTGTGTTGGTTCTGGAGCCCCTTGGGAGGGGGTCCAATGCAGGCAAAGTCAGCCAGGCCTCTAATCAGCACAGGGCTACTTTCTAGGAGCTTCAAAGCTATTCGTATTTGGTTGCTGCTTAAGCTGGACCTGGAGGTATGTAGGAGAGATCACAGGGTGAACAGAGGTCGATTGCCAGTAATATTGGGTCTTGGACAGCTTAGTGAAAGGTCTAGGGCATTTTTAGGCCTGAGGTTGCCTGCTGAGTGCCCTTCAGGTTCAGCAGCTGAATGAGCCCTAGGGGTACCAGAGTTGGATGGAGTGGAGTCTCAGGGAGTCATTAGTGTGGGGCAAGTGGTATTTCTCAGGTTGGTGCAGATTCAGATTTGTTGCCAGTGCTAAACCTGTGGCCACTTGCAGAAGACTCAACTCTCTCTGAGGCTACCTACTGCCCACCTTGGGCTCACAGATCCCCAAGATCTGTTTAAGAAATACTACAGCTAGGGGCTGGTTGCCTGTCACTGAAATAATCTCCTGAGGTATGTAATCTGAGGCCTATTGATTTTTGTGGAAGAAACTTCCTACTTGGAAAGTGGAGTGGGGCTGGTTGTCCAGTAACTACTGGAAATTGCCACTGGGTAATTTTTGAGTTAGATGGAATAGGATTTCAGGGTGTCATGGGGTGGAGTGAACATATCTCACCAGGCCAGTGCAGATTCAGTTTTGGCCATATAGGGGGAAGGTTCATCAAAGGCAAGATGGTACTCACCTGCAGGCTGCACAGGAAAATGGCTCAACAAAGGGACAATGACAGCTCTCCCTCCAGCCTTCACCTTAAAGCCATACAACTCAGTCTTTCCCTGTATATCTCTGGCACCTTCTGAGCTGCTGCTCTTTTGCTGTAGCCCAGGGTAAGTGTCTGCAAAGTAGTGAGTCTGTGTGCAGGCCCTTTAAGGGGACATCTGGATTTACAGCTGCCTTCTGTCTCACCTGGATGGTTGAAATCCCTAGTGATTTTCACAGCCAGATTTTGTGGTAACTCCTCTTCCCAGCACTGGAACCCTGGACTGGGGAGCCCTGGTGTGGGGCTGCGGCCTCTTGCTCCTCTGCAACCAAGATATCCCTCCCGATGCTCAGAGAACACATGTGGGTGTGGGATCTGCCCATTTCATGTCTCTGCTCTTACCATTTCCTCTTTATATCTCCAGTTACAGGAGTTCTGTCCAGCTAGTCTTAAGGTTGTTTTCCATGTTGATTGTTTTATAATTTAGCTGAAACTTATAATTTAATGTGGTCATGGGAGGAGGCATGCACAATGTTTACTTATTCTGCCATCTCGACTGAAAGCAACCTGAAAAATATAGTCTTGAAACTAAGGAGAAAATAGTCATTATTTGCAGATATAATACTCATTTGTGTGAAAATTCACAAACTACAAAAGAAATAATGGAGTTTGGCAAGATCACTGGTAAATATATAAAATTTATTATATGTTTATAAAGTGATAATAATTGGAAATTAAAACACTATTTTTCAATTTGTAATAAAACACCATATTAATTGAGTGGAAGACTAATTTTTGTTAAGAAGTCATCTCTGCTCACACTCTATGCAATTTTAATCAAAAGTTCAGCATTTTTTTTTTTTTTTGTGGAAGTTGGCAAGTTGATTCCAAAACATAAAGAAATGCAAAAGACCTGAAACATCCAAAGAAATATTTTGAAGTATCAGACATTGAGACTGTTTTAAGTTACTTTGATTAAGATAATGCTCTATTTATGCAAGGGCAGACAAGTTAACCAAGGGAAAAAAATGTATCTGAGAAAAAGACTTATCAATATCCAGTAAACTAATGAAAAATTGTTATTGCAATGTAATGATAAACTAATTATCTTTTCATATATGGTACTGAATAAACTTAATATGGAAAAATAAATCTTAACTCTATATACATGAAAATTATGTTGGGATTGATTCTAGACCTATATGTGAAAGGTAGAACAATACAGTTTCTAGAATAAAATGTAGGAGAATATATTCAGGGATAGACAAAGATTTCTTAAATAGTATTCCAGTAAGCACTAACCAGAGAAGATTGATAAATTAATAAACAAGACTCGATTAAAAACTAGACAAAAATAAGAAGCAACTGGAAACTTCATACATTGCTGGTGGGAATGTAAATAGGTATGACCATGTTGAAAATCTGACAGTATCTATTAAAGCTAAACATACTTATACCTATGACCCAACACTTCTACTACTGATTACACAGCAAACAAAATGAATACTTATTTCTATCAAAACATGTTTATAGTGGTGTTATTCACAATAGTAAAAAACTGGAAACAGAACAAACTATCCTCAGTTGAACACCTACATAAATTGTGGTACATTTATACACAAGAATTCTACACTGCAGTGAAGAACTACCGCTATTTGCAACAACAAAAACATCACATATATAATGATGAAAACTATTAAAAGAATAGTAAACAATATATGATTCTGTTTATATGAAGTTTAAAAATGAACAAACTCATTATAATATGCAAGGACAGAATAATGGTAACTCTTTGTGGAAATTACCACCAGGGTGGGAGTGCTAGGGAAGTCTGCATTTCATACCATGTTTATGTACCATATTTATCTTTGTTACTTCAAATTTGCATTATTAAATAATGCAGAAAGTTTTTTTTTATAGTTAATTTGCATCTATGGCCATGCTACCCTGAACAAGCCTGATCCCATCTGATCTTGGAAGCTAAGCAGGGTTGGGCCTGGTTAGTACTTGGATGAGAGACCACCTAAGGAAGACCAGGTGCTGTAGACATAAAAAATAAAAAAAAATAAGGGATTGTAAGCTGACAAGTTTCTTGCAATCTGTGAGGCCAACCAAGGGTTGTCTCATCTATAAATAAATAAATAAATAAATAAATAAATATATATACACACATATATATTTCTTTATATATATATGTATATATATATACATATATGTGTGTGTATATATTTTATATATATATAATATGTAGATATATTATATATATATATATATATATATATATATATATATATAGTTAATTTTGCTTGGTTTAATTTCTCCTGAGAGCTGAAATAAATAGCAAGAATCCATAAGGAGACACAATGATGACATTGTAATAACTCATTATGGAAAATGTTCATGTTTTAGAAAGTGAAATCTCAAATATTTGGTGAGTTCTAATTGATGTTATTAACATGTTTTGATGTCTATGTCTTGTATAATAAGAACTCAGAAATACTAGCTGGCTATATCTTGCCTCCTTGCATGAATTTATTAAAAGTATGTAACTCCAAAATCAATTATCATAAAATAACAAATATTTATGTGAAATTATAGAATCTTAATTCCTTACTACTTTTACCTCAAAAATGACTATAACTGAATTCCCCTGAATATCACATAATGCTGAGATGAAATAAAGTAAAATGTGTGTGTGCACTTACACACATACACACACACTTATACTGTAGATTAAAAAAGTATATAACTTTTCATAAGAGTAAATCATATAATATGTGTTAATTTTTTCAAGACACTTCAACCATTTTAGCAAAAAATATCTCAGAAATCAGATAACATAGCTTATAAGCAAGCAATATTTGAACAGCTCACTCAGATCACACAAATGATTATAGTCTTTTAATTTTAATCATCATGAAATCTACCAAATAGTTCAGTATAGTTAGTCCTAACTTTTACATGATACCATATTAATAAATAAGCATGTCGTGAGAAACCTGTCCTCAATTTACATTGGTTCTACGGTAGCTGAGATTGATTATAGAGCAAAAAAAAAGCACACAGTTTCAATATGCACTAGTTTTACTTAATATAATATTGTTCAAAGCAAGGACTGTCTGTAATTAGTAACCTCTTTTAGTTTATGAAATTATAAATTAAAGGTGGTAGATAAAATTTTATTGTTTTAGTTCAGAATATCATATTAGAAAATAGTTCCATTGTATTGGTATTGAAAATTTGTGCAAATACCTTGTACCAACAATTTAAAAGATGTGAGTAAATTGCCTTTTTAAAAATGTCTCATACTCACTCTAAATATTTTTGTCCCTAATACACTTGACTTGTAGAATTTTATTTCATTTTTAAGAAATGATCAATAAAGATATTTTCAGGCTGTTGATGTCAAATCGACTCTGAAAATCAGAGATTTCCATGTAGATGCTTAAAGTTTACTGCTTTTCACTTTTGGTGTTTAAACATTTTTATTTTCATTTTACTAAACTTATAAATGTAGAAGAGAAGGTTACAGAATATCCATATTCTTGATTCCAGGCTACCAAAGGAGATAAAAATTAATAGATTACATAATCTTTTGTTGGGAAAGGGATAGCAAAACTTAAAATTATCTCTTGAAATTAGTAGGAGATCCTTATCTGACCTTAGAGAACTTGTTCAATCTAAGTATTAGGGTCAGCTACTTGAATGTCATTCTTATTCCTCTCTAGACTAAGTTTACTTATTCTTTCCAGCACCTTCTCTTTTTTTCTTTTTCATATTTCTTTTCCCTGTTCACATTAGATATTATTTTAATTCCTTAATTAAAGTTTTTGATTATTTTTATTGACATATAATTCACATACTATAAAATTTGTCTATTTAAAGTATACAATTTGATGTGTTTTAGTATATTCACAGAGTTATGTAACCATAACAAAAACCTAATTTTAGAAAGTTTTTGTCTCACCTAAGAGCTATACTGTACCCATTATCAGTCACTTTCTAAGTCCCCATTCAATTCACCCAAACTGGGCAATTCCTGATTTACTTTTTTTCTACTTTTCTGATTTGCTTTTCTGCTCATTTTATATAAATGAACTCATACAGTATGTGACATTTTGTGTCTGACTCCTTTCACTTAGCATAATGTTTTCAAGGTTTACCATGTTGTAGTAAGTATAATTACTTCATTCTTTTTATGGCTGAATGTTATTTCATTGTATGAATATACCACATTTTGTTATCTCTTAATCAGTTGATGGACATTAGGGCTGTTTACACTTTCTGGCTATTATGAATAATGCTACCATAAACGTTCCTGTACATGTTTCTGTGTGGACATATGTTTTATTTTTTTGGGTAAATACCTAAGGGTAGAATTGCTGGGTCATATGGTAACTCAATGTTTAACTTTTTGAGGAACTGCTAAACTGTTTTCCAAAGCAGCTGTACAAATTTTTATTCCCACAAACAAAGTGTAAGAGATCCAATTTCTTCACCTGCACTGAAATTTATTATTTTCTTTTCTTGTTTATAAAAAAATGATACCATTCTCATGGGTGTAGTATTGTATTTCACTGTACTTTAGATTTTCATTTTCCTAAAGACTAATGATGTCATGCATATGTCATGTGCTTATTGGCCATTTATATATTTTCTTTGTATTAAGGTTTATTTAAATTTTTTGCTCATTTTTAAATTAGAATATAGTTTTATTCATAACTTTTTAAGTTTTTGTATAATATGTACACTGGACTGCAAATATTTTCCCCCTATTCAGTTGATTGTCTTTTCAATTTCTTGATAGAGTTCTTTTATAATCAAAGGTTTTTAATTTTGTTATAGTTTAATTTATGCATTTTTTCTTTTGTCTCTTTGCTTCAGGTTGTATCTAACAAATTACTGCCTAATTCAAGATCATGAAGATTTATTTATACTTCTGTTTTCTTCTGCAATTTATATATTTTTAACACTTATATTTTGTTTCTTACATCATTTAGGGTTAATTTTTGTATAGAGTGTGAAGTAGAGATTAAGCTATTTAATACATTTAAATTTAATGTAATTACTGATAAAGTAAAATTTCTATCTGCTATTTGACTTTGTTTTTTATATGTCTCACATGTTTTTGTTCTTTCGTTCCTTATTAGTGCCCTCTTTTGTCTTAAATAGTTATTTTTAGCATACCATTTCAATTCTTTTGTTATTGCTTTTACTATATATTTTAAATTAGTATTTTTAGTCATTGCTTGAAGGTTAAAATAACATTTAACTTATCATAATGTAGTCTTAATTAATACCAACTTAATTTTAATAGAATATGAAAACTGCTTCTGTATTGCTGTGTTCCCCCCTCTTATCTGTGTGCTGTTATTATCATACAAATTATATCTTTATACATTAAATGCCCATCAACATAGACTTGCATTTATTCCGTTTTGCAGGTATATTTTAAATCATAGAGAAGAAAAAAGGTATAAAAAAACAATGTATTCATACTTCCTTTTACTTTGTGTCCCTGTAGTTACAATTGCTGAAGCTCTTTATTTCTTCATGTAGATTTAGTCATTAATGTCGTTTATTAATGTTTGAAGGTCTCCCTTTGGCCTTTTTGTGGGGCAGATTAGCTAGTGACAGAAACTCTCATTTTCTTAAATATGAGAATAATCTTTATTTCTTTGTAATTTTTGAAGGTTAATTTTGCTTGTTATAGGTTTCTTAGTTGATGGTCTTTTTCTTTTAGCACTTTGAATATTCCACCCTACTGTTTCTGGCCTCCATGAATTCTTATGAATTCTTATGATAATTCAGCTATAAATCATACTGAGGGTACTTTGTATGTGATAAGTTCTTCTCTCTTGCTGATTTCAAGATTTCTCTTATCTTTGGGTTTCAACAATTAGATTTTAATGTGTCTAGATGTGTTTGAATGCGGATCACTTGGAGTTTGTTGAGTTTCTTGAAAGTGTAGATTAATTCTTTTCATTCAATTTTGGAAATTTTCTGACATTATTTCTTTAAATTATTTTTCTGTTCCTTTGTCTCTACTCTCCTTCTTGCATTTTACCTATATTGGTACACTTGACATTTTGTTTCAGATCTCTGAGATTATGTTCACTCGTCTTTATTTCATTAAAAAAAAAAACTAAATCGTATCGATTGACTCATTATAATGTTTAATAATTCTTCAATTTCCTCAAATCTGCTGTCAAGCACGTATAGTAATTTTTTTTTTTAAATTCCAGTTACTGTACTCTTCAACTCTAGAATTTTATGGGGTTCTTTTTTTCTAAATTCTATCTCTTTATTGATATAATCTATTTGTTGCTACATCATTCGCCACTTTCATTTGACTTTTGAGATATGGTTTTCTTTAGAACTTGAACAAATTTTAAATAACTGATTTAAAGTCTGTGTATAGTGAGTTCAATATTTGGGCTTCACAGGGACAATTTCTATTGATTGCTTTTTTCATATGCATAGACCATATTTTCTCATTTCTAGTAGGTCTTAAAATGTTTTTGAAAATGAACATATTACAAACAGAGACTCATAGACATGGACTATAGACTAGTAGTTACCAGAAGGTAGGGGGTGAGTGAGGAAGGGGTAGGTAGATGGTTAAAAGGGGTCAAATATAGGGGGATAGGGGGAAGATGAGATGAGTAAAGGGGATCAAATATATGGTAGCTGAAGGAAACTGAATTTTGGGTGGTAAACACACAATAGAATATACAGATGTCAAATTATAATGTACACCTGCAAATTATATAATTGTATTAACCAATGTTACCCCAATAAACAATAAAAAAAGGAAAAAAAAAGAAAAATGAACATTTTAAATAATATAGCTTCAACTCTCGAAATCAGATTCTTTTCCCCAGGGTTTATTGATGTTATCATTTTTGTTGTTGTTGTTATTATCTTTGTTTAGTGACTTTCCTGAATTAATTCTTTAAGGTCTATATTCTTCATCATTTGTGAACACTGAAGTTCCTTATTGGTTAGATCAGTTGTCAGCTAATGACTAAACAAAGATTTCCATAATGCCTGGAATAAATATTCTCAGTTTTTGCCAAGTGGCTTTGTTTGCTTGTTGGGGTATATGTACAACACTCAACCCGGGAGTTGACAAATCTACCTTGGCCTTCATGTACTGCCTTCTCAGAGCCTCAAGTTTAGCCTGAAGCAAAAATCTTTCCTGAGCATGTGCACAGCCCCGAGCATACTCACAGCCCTCCACACATGTATGAACATCTATATTCTCAAGAATATGTCACAGTTTTTCAAAGCTTTTATGAACATCTTTATTCTCCAGATTTTTTTCTTCTTAGCTTTTTGTGTACCTTATATTTTGCCTCAACTTTTATTTATTGCCTCAGATAGTCACAAAGTTAAATGACTGCCTCTAAATTGTTTTGGCAAACTCTTTTAGGGGTAAGACTTTTTGCATAAGTTGAGCTCAGAGGCAGGTCAATTAAAGAAAATGCAAGTGGAATCTTCCAAGGAGCCACAGTTCTCTGAGAATAAGATTTGAAAGCATTCCAATCCTGTTCTGCCTCCTCTGGTAGCTGCTTGCCTGCCAGTTTTCATTGTGACTATAAGCTGTTGATTTTTTAGGCTACCATGAAGCTGGAGAGTGGGATGAGAATAAGACAAGTTAAAATGCTGCAAAACTTGCTCTTTTTACTGACATTCAGCCATATTTCTTGAATAAATACTCCCCAGATTGCTGCAAGCCTTTGGTTACTTTCCAGAGTTCTGATAAAATTTTTACCAGTTCTGCATTGCTTTTATGGAGGAGAGAATTTTTAGAGATCTTACACAATCATTTTCACTGATTTATCTCTCTAAAAAATTTTATAATGGCATAAATTTTTACTGTTCCTAACATAGAAGTCAATATAGAAAAGCTAAAAGAGGAACTTTGTATTGTTAAAGCAATCTAGATGTTGGTCTTAGCGAATAGCATCTTAATGGTTTTTTAAAAAATTATAGATTTTCTCACTAGTATCCACCCATTATGTATTTTGCAGTCTCTTCTTCATCCATGCCTAAACTAGGATCCTTGCAGCTTATGTCATTCATGGACTGGAGTATGTCTACAGGGGCCAGCATACAGAATGGTCCAGTAAGGAGGATGGCCTACAAGTGGTAGACCTTGAATTTTTTGTTTTGTTTTGTTTTGTTTTGTTTTGTTTTGTTTTGTTTTGTTCCTTCCTTCCTTCCTTCCTTCCTTCCTTCCTTCCTTCCTTCCTTCCTTCCTTCCTTCCTTCCTTCCTTTCTTAACTGAAGAAATGATTTAAATTTTTTTCCCCCATCTACCTCCCCACTTCTCCCTGCCCCCTCCCACTAATCCATTGTCCATGTCCATGAGTCTCTGTTTGTTTGTCCTGTTCCTTTGTTGCTTTTTAGGTTTATATCCCACATATAAGTGATGTCATGTGATTTTCAACTTTTTCAGTCTGGCTTATTTCGCTTAGCTTGATTATCTTGAGGTTCATCCATGTTGTCGCAAAAGGCAGTATTGAATCTCTTCTTATGGCTGAGTAATACTCCATTATATATATGTGTCAGAGCTTCTTTAGCCAATCATCTATCATAGGAGACCTTGAATTTTAAAACAAACTTTACATGTGTTTCCCCCCCCTCCAATTTTGGCATCAACAAGTAGAATTACTAGAAGTAGGAAATGCATTATATTATAAATTGTGGTTATAAAATGGAGCCTTAATTTATCTTCTCCTGCTCCTACATTATACAATCAACACACTCAAGTCTAGTAACTTATTTAAAATATTTTTTAATTATAAAATTTAAAAAATTGATGTATTTATAAAGTTAACAATATACTTCATTTCTAGCGCTTTTCTAAGATAAGTATTTATTTTGATAGTGGGAGGCAGAAGCTGAATTTATCACTTTATGATTTATCTAATCATGTTATGTTCCTGATATGTAAAAATGTTATTAAGGAGTGTTATTTTCATATAATAACTTCAAGTGTGGCAAAAATTTTAGAATAAGTAAAATAATATTCTAAATGATTTGGTTTGAAAAATTGTTGTGTCACAATATTTAATAAGTTATACTACTAATTATATTTTAAAGGGAAAATTTGAGCTTCCAAGAGCTTCCTTGTTTTTTAGCAATGATTTTTTTTTCTGGAAAATCTTACTGAATTCAAATCATACAATTTAGTCTTGATTAATTGCAGCATTCCAAATATAAAAACTTTGAAATTTTTCTAGGGTCCTTGAAAAGAAACTTTGGATTCTTACATTTCCAGTGCACTTTAATTTCAACTGCTGCCTGGTTGAAGTACTTATGAACTTCTCTAAGATTAAGGTTGAATTTCTCTAGCAGGTTTTTGTAATGTCTAGATTCATTTTCCAGTATTACATCTGGTATATTATTGGAAAGATTGAACACATGGTAATTTTACAAATATTTCCCAGTTCTGAACATTATATATAACATCTACTATTATAGGCTACCAAGATTTCTGTAGTCACCTTGAGGTCAACTCAGGATAGGAGTCAAGAAAAATAGAGGTTGCAAGATTGTATTGGCTTAGAAAATGAGAATATGAGGGTAAACACGAAGTTTCTATCATCACATTCAAGGAAAATACACAGTGCTCTAAGTTAGGCTGCTTTTCCAGACTTTCTCATCTGAACCACAAACTTTTTGGCCTTCTGGTTTATAGTTTAGTACTTCTAGCCAAAGAACAGTATATTTATTTTGAAAGGAGAAAATGTGCTTCATGATGTAGGAAAAAGAGAGCAAGTTAAATGGATTGAGTTCTACTACCATTTTAGGTACTTTCATGTTTCTCATTCAAAATTGTTCCTGTCTTAATTTAATTGGGCTGCTATAGCAAAATACCACATACTGGGTAGCTTGTGAAAACAGAAATTCACAATTCTGGAAGCTGGGAGTCCTAGATCAGGGTGCCACCTTAGTCTGGTGAGGGTCTTCTTCGTGGTTCATAGCCTGTGCCTTCTCACTGTGTCCTCACATGGTGGAAGGGGCTAGGGATCTCTATGGGATCTCTTTTATAAAGAATATCAATCCCATTCATGAAGCCTCTACCCTCATGATCTAAGACCCGCCCCAAAGCCCCACCTAATACTATCATCTTTGGAGGTTAGGATTTCAACATATGAATTTTGAGGGTGGGGGATAAAAAAATTCATACCATTGCAATTATCAACCTGTTGATGTGCAAATATGGCTATTTTATGAAGCATTTCATACATGGTAACTGTGTCATATTGGGAAAATAAGAATAAATTTGGTCTCTAGATATCAACTTAAATATTTCTTCTACTCACAAATGAAATTGACTCTTTTATAGTATAAGCTCGTCCATAAATTTAACACAATTGCACAGAACTCCTATAAAAGTTTTATTTTTATTCATGTCATTTTGACTGAAAACTTCTATTCTTGAAGTATGCTGGTAAACTAGCTCTCTGGGAGACAAAAATCTGATTTGTAGATTGTCAATTTCTATGTTCTAAATATTTGTTACAGCTAATTTCAAGCTACCAATGCAGAGTTAGGAAGAAGTACACAATTGGTTTTCCAGAGCCAGCATGAGTGGGCTACAGAACACTATTCTATCTAGTCTTACTATATATTTTTTCAAAGCTCAATGTTATTATAATCTCTCTCTTCTATGAATCTCTGAGAAAACTTTGAACTGACCTGAATCTACCAACTTGAAGCTAGATTGGATTGACTTTTTACTCATTCTTCTGTGGAAACTTGGGAATCTTTAGAAGCCCTCTGATTTCTGGGAGTTAGTAAGTCAGCCACAACTGACTGGCAGGATGAGTAAAAGAAAGCTATGTGTACCCCACATATGCACATCTTTTGAGTAAATATATTTTTATTTCTTCTCACCTTAATACAAATTCTCCTTAATACAAACCAGTGATAGTTTAATAAACAAAAATAAAATGTATATATCTTCACATGAAAAGTCCAGTTCTCTGTGGATTAGGTGACCTAGAGTTATCAGTTAATAGTGATAAATATCCAGCTATAGCCTAACACCCCAGGGTTTATTCATCAGATGTTTCTTGTATGTTTTTAGTGTTCTTATCTCTATTTGGAAACCCATTTCCAAATTGCTCACAGATTGTAAAAGCATTAATTTGCAATCCTTTTTTTTTTAACTAATTGACTTCCACTTTCTCTGGCAATTGTTGGTATTAGTTTAAATGTGAACCTAGTAAAGATACTGTTTTTAATAAATGTAACTTAAGCAATATTTTCTTATTTGGAAGCTTATTTTAAGCTGATACAACATCAGTGACTCTTGGTATTAAACCAACTTAGATTAAGTTTTACAGCAATTACTGAATTTAAATTTTAAAACAGCAAACATATGACTAGATGGCCAGATAAAAATGAGGTTTGTTGAAACTAGAACTAAAGAAAACATGTTTCAGGATTTATCACTTTCTCTTTGTTATAAATAGGTATAGACATGCATAATTGGGTGGAGTGTATGCCTGGAATGTAAAATAGAATAGTATCTAAGAGTCAGCAAGTACAGTGCATATAAAATTATAAGTTACATTTCACTTTTGGATTTTTCCAAAGATATAAATCAGTTATCTGTATTTAAATGGGTGTAGCCATGCCTGTGTCAGTGTGTGTGTTTCTGTGTTGGATTAAGGCGAGTAGGGGTAGAAGCAAAGTAAATAAAAAAGTCAGAAATTTCTGATGACCATCATTTTGTAATTCTTTAGTACTTTTAGGTGCTCCTATATTTCTGGTTAGACATTGGTATGAGAATTGTCTCTTCTGAGTTCATTAGATATGTGAAGCTTGAAGAACCTGGAAAGTTTCTGAAACTGGAGAATATCAGTATATTAGAAAATAGTAGCTATAATACAGTAATATAAATCTTGAAAGGATAAAGATAAGAGAAATTTTAGTAATTTTACCAAAGTAGCCTCTATGGAAAATTAAGTAAAAATATTTCTATTTTCAAAGAAAAAAGGAACACAAACATTAGAATTTCCATCTTTGGAAGTTACAGTACACAACAGTTTAAGGAATGTTGTAAGTGATCATTTATTTTTTTGAGTCTTTATGTTTTTTTCCTCAAATAATGCAATTTTAACTAGTGTTTAACTTTTTTTCAGTGTTGTCACAATTGAAAAGAAATGTAAAGTTTTATGTAATCATTTCTTGTTTTCTTATTTTGACTTGAAAATGTCATATATACCTGTACATATTCCTTCTTCTGTTGTAATATGTATCAAAATGATTCCTTAATATCTATGTTCTCTATTTCCCTTCATGTTTTGTCGATTTTTTTTATGCTTGATAATGCTCTGGTTTGAAAAATACAGAAGTAAATTTATTTGTGCAGCTCTTACTCTTTCTTTTTTTTTCTCTTTTTCTACTTTGGTCTTTCTTTCTTTCTTTCTTTCTTTCTTTCTTTCTTTCTTTCTTTCTTTCTTTCTTTCTTCCTTTCCTTCCTTCCTTCCTTCCTTCCTTCCTTCCTTCCTTCCTTCCTTCCTTCCTTCCTTCCTTCCTTCCTTCCTTCCTTCCTTCTCTCTCTCTCTCTCTCTAGCTAGAAATCTAGCTACTTACTTTGACAACAACTTTAGGACTGTCGGTGTAATAAAATCAAGCTAATACCCTTATGGAAAGTCTGGTTATAAAATAGAGAAAAAAATACTAGGAAGCAGATTTACTGTGCCATTAATTAACCTGCTTTGGGACTGAAAAGCATCTTCTGTTACTATTTTGAGTGATACAGCATGGCCAGCAAAGGACAAAACAGAAATGTTCTAAAGGGAGGAATGTGGCTGGTTTCAAAGATTACTCCTAAAAGGTGGTGGCCCTTAACCTTGGATGCACATTAAAATAACTTGGGATATATTTAAAGTTTCAGTCGACAGACTTCTGATTTTGGCTTTGGTGTGTAGTAGACAGCTGGGAAGGGTATCACTCACACACACATCTTTACAAGAAAAAGAGACAGCTTTTCTTGATTATGGCTTTTCCTGAATCAGCTAATTACCCAAACTGAAATACAAAATATCAGTGGTTATAGGGGCTGAAGTTTGGTGGAAGGATTGACCAGAAAAAAACAGGAGAAGAAATTTTGTGGATGATGGAACTATTTTGTATCAATGACTATGGAGGTGGAAACGTGAAACTATACACATGTGAAGAAGACCCATCAAACAGTATACCATAAATAGTGAGGTATACTATGCTCCTTGTGAATTTAAAAACCAATAAAGGAAGAAATGATCCTGATTCCGAGAGTAATTAAATCAGCATTTCTGAGAATGGGATCTTGGCATCAACCAGGTAATTCCAATATGGAGCTAAAATAGAGAACTTCTTCTAGAGTTGCCATTGATCTTGGTGAATTTATTATAGTATAAGCATTGGTTCCTATACTTCACTGGCCATTGGAATCACCTGGAATCTCTGAAAAATACTGATGTCTCTTATCTCAAGGCACTTTGATTTAATTTTTGAGACAATATAGCTATCAGGAATTTTAAAAGCTCTTCTGGTGATTCTAATGTGCAGCAAAGTTTGAGAACTACTGGCCTAGAGCAGTGGTTCCCAAACTTTAATCTGCATCAGAATCATCTGAAAAGCTTGTTAAAATACAGATTACTGGGGCATAGAGATTTTTGATTAAATAGATCAAAGTCGGTGTCTAAGAATTTGCAGTTCTAGTAAGTTCCCAGATAATGCCAGTACTGCTGGCCTTTTGACAATTACTGGTCTTAGAACAGTTCTCAATTTTACTGTGCACAAAATCACTAAAGTCAAAGTAAAAATTATGAGCCATCGATCTGGAGTAAGTCTTAAGATTCTTCAATTCCAACAAACTGCAATATAATGTTATTGGACTCAAGACTTGCATGACTTATGAAGCAGCAGCAGCTGCTGCAGCAGCATTTTTTATTTTGTGTACATTTAAAGTTTGAAAAGTATGCTCTAGAGGTTGATGGGTATTAAATATTGTATTCTTTGCAACCTGACATTCCATTAGTCAGCTCATTAAGTCTTGATCTCTCGCTCTCAGAAGTTAGACTTGCTTACCTACGTGCATAATAATTCATAAATTCATAATAAAAAATGTGAGTACAAAGGCAGATGAATACATCAGGGCCAGCAAATTTCTTCGTAGTAGGGAAACCCACAGAAAGCCAACTTATTGGAAGATGGCTTAATGAGTGAGAAATAGTTAAAGAATTCAAGTGAAATGCTTCCCATATTCTGATTGGGTGTCTTATCTCATTCTAGTATAACGTGTCCCTCTTGGGCATATCAGTTAATGGCCTATGAATAACTGCCTGCAGATCAGCCTCTCTCCCTAGTTCAATCAGTTGTTCTCAAGAAGGTGAAGTCACCAATTACAGAGTATGTTGGTGGTTTCCTCCAAAGGCTGGTGTGGGTATGAGTAACTAAGCACCATAGGCCCTTCTTTAGTATAAAAACTCAGATGAAAATAAATAGCTTGTGATAAAGTTAAGCTTCTAGCAGAATAAAGCCAAAAGTTAATGAAAGTGTTTACTCTTAGCTTTTAAAAAATTAATTTTTAATTTATCATGACTTAGTTAAAGGAAAGAAAAAATGACCTGCATATTTTTCTATATTTGCATATCTGAATGCCTCTTTACTTTCTAAATGAAAAGAACAGAAGGTGGGCTCTGTTTGATATGGAAACCAGCATTGTTCAACCAGTTAGAGCCTCTATAATAAAGCATTTTGAAGCAAGCAGACCTGTTCCCCCTTTGATGGGAATTGATATGTGCTTTTCCATGTTTGGGGTCATAGTGACAAGGTCTGAGGAAAATGTCTCAGCCACAGGGCCAAATTATTTAGAATTATGGGTAGGACTACTTCAAGAACATTAGGGAGATAAACAATAGCTTTGATTATTGACCTATAGAGTTTACTTCTGCATATATATTAGATGTGCAGAATAAATTTACATTTTACTTTTATCCTATTCTTCCATTAAAATAAACACAGCCATAAACTGTGATGCTTGATTTCCATATAAACATGTAAAATTCAAGATATTGCTCTTTAAACAGCCTAATAAGGCTTTTTAGGTGACAAAATAAAAGTGTATTATAGTTCTCATGAAGTCTCATTAAATCATACTGTGGAAACAAACTGGTAAACTTCCCAGGTTATATATTGGCCACAAATATTGATAAAGATTTTCAGCCTGGCTGCACAGTATAATTACCATCGTCCCTGTAACCCCTCACTTCCATTCTTATATAATTGGCCTGGGTAATGTCTGGACATTGTTATTTTTCATCTTGAAAATGTCCTTCAAATGAGAGGGAAGAAAAAACCTCAGTAAATGTTTAAAGTACAGTAAACAATTTTATGTGTTTTAGTATACAAAGGACTCTCCTGACCTCCTAACAACTGTGATTCAGAAACTATTTAGAACTTGTGTGTCCTCACAGTTCCATATTGGCATATTTGTGAATTTGCTAACAGTTCTCTAGCAAAGCCAAGGAGCCTCTAGGGCAAAACATGCTTGTAGTAGCAATGAGGTTTTCAGATATTTGGACCTGGAAAAGGTAGACTGAAAAAACACATGAGAAGAATTAGATAAGATCAGTCATGTCAATCTATCACATATGCCCCTCTCTTTGTAAGTCTAGATTTCTTTTGTTACAAAGAATTAGTAAAGTCTGATAATTATTGAAATATGAATATTACTATAAAGAAAAATTTAAGACCTTAAAATATTTCTTGACTAATACTTTAGATTAAACAGACCCATGAGAACAATTGGTTATAGATAGTTTTTGGTCCATTGAGGATAATGTATTATCTAAATTTTGGCTACTTGGGGTAGGAGAAATCACATTAAGAGTTAAAAATCATATTCAGTTCCACAGTAAGGAAATGCTCCGTAAGCACAGGTGAAATTTCAAGGCTTGATTTAGTATCATAACATTACCAATAGGCTAGAACTAAAGAGATGGCAGACTAGCAATTATCAGTCAAGGAAGTTCCTTCTCTTCTGTTTCCTACTTCATGACAAAATTATATGTTTTTATTCAACAGTAAGAACTCTCTCTGCGAGGCTTGTAAAATATGAATACATAACCAGCTGAACAAGAGCCAGCAGCTAACCACAAACCATCTTCCAATACCTTTCACAGTAATGGAATTGCTGATGTTTCCCTGGAGCACATTTTGCAGAAGCAAGATTATTTCAATGGTGTGATCGACAGTATCTGAGTAATAATAACCAGAAGAGTATAATACTTCACAATGTAATGGCAGCCTCTGATTCTGAGTTCCCCAAAGCCTGGTATAAGCAAGAGAAAAACAGGTGTAGCTCCAATTTAATATATAAGAGCTTATGAACTAAGAATTCTCTTATTTTCTATTGCAAATACATAGAATGTTTTGCAGTGAGTGTCTTTAATTTTATAGCTCAAAGACTGTGGTTTCAGTGTCAGAAGTAGTAATAGAAATGTCATGGGTAGATTAATATTTTTTTATAGAGTATGCAAAATTCAAAGAAGGTGATGGAAAACAGTGAATTCTGTATGTAGGTATGTTTATGCCTATACATATTTGTATGTAATATAATTCTTTGTCTCAGGGTCAATACTGCTCTGTAAAAATCCTAGCAGGGAGAGAAACACATTTGAGAATTCTAATATCATCTTGAAAATAAGGTGCACTATTTGTGGCAGGGTAGATAAAAAAATTGCAATGCAGTTGACCTAAAAGCACATTGTAAATTAATACTCCAAATCTGTGGGCTGCAGAAAAACAATATACAAAACACAAAGCTTGTGACTATGTCAGGGATGATGAAGTTCAGCCTGAGGCCTTGAGACAGGAATTTCCTGCAAATAATAGCTGTGGTTTCAGATTAAAGAATGGAAACTTTCCCAAGTGCCCAGTATAGAAGGGACCACTTTTACACAATAGTTTTTCTGTGTAATTTGCATACAGATATGACAGTGATGTCAATATTATCCAAGGGTGAAGCCAGGTTTGTGTGACACAAAGGTTATATAATATAGGTGTCTTCTTTTTAGAAAAGAACATAAATATATATACTTTTGAAAATTAAATTATTTACTCAGTGAACACATTCTTAGACCTTCTCACAGCTTTGGAGTAGCCTATAAAACTGAGGGGCTCTGCAGTGTAAGCTTCAATGGCTTCATGATGATTCTACTTCTGGTACTACCACCTTGAAAAGCTGATTTACTTTCCTACAGAATCTTAAGCCAAATAAACTCTCTAGGCAAAAACTAAGCTCCATTTTGATAAAGTATAAATATGATAAGCTTTATTTTAAAATTACTTAAAATAAAAAAGTCATTAATTCCCAGTAGCCTATGGTACCTGAGGGAAAGATAGGAAGTATGTTGAAATTTAGCACAAGATACACAGTTGTGACTTTGAAGTAATAACAAATTTAGGAGTGTTCCTGTAATTGTATGTATTTGCAATAATAATCAGTAAAATGTACATAGTGCTACTCCATGGAGAGTACTGATCTAAGTTTTATGTATGTATACATTTGTTCCTTTTAACTTTGAACAAATGATTGGTTTGACACAAAGAACTTAGTAAGTTGTCTGTGGTCTGAGGGATACTAAGTGGCATAATACAAATTTAAGCCTAAATAGTCGTCTTCAGTCTCTGCTTTTAGCTACTGCTCTCTATTCTGCCTTTATTCCTGTGTGCTATGTTGGTTTGGTGCAGTGGAAGACCAGCATTACCTGACTACTGTGATAGTCTGGCCATTTCCCTGTGTATAATGGTGATCTGGTGCAGACCAAAAGGCCAGTGCTCTCTCTGTGTGCAATAATATTCTGTTGTCAGCAGTAGCCAAATATCAGACATTGGGGATTGGTCTATAAGCTTGTGAATTAGCCTAGTTCAAAAAGAGAAACTATATAATATGTATAGGCCTTTATTTCCTCATTTTTCAAACAATGGTTTTTTAAGTACTTTTTTTAATGTACTTTTTTTAATGTCTTGTGCCCTGACAAAAAATATACATTCTATTTTTGCTTATGGCTGTTAAAGCCCAATTTGACATCAATGACTATATTTTGAAAGTACTTTAGGCAATAATGTTTCCTAATAGAGTAAGCTGTCCCACTTGACTGGATGTGTTCCTATCAGCATTTATTAAGAGTACATTATTCCCGTGTAATTTTCTAAGTATACTATAACTACCAATTCATTTAATTTTCCAAAGATTTTATGAGGTATTATTCTCAACTTTTTTTGATAGATAAGAAAACTGAGGCCTAGAGAAACTAAATACCTTTCCCTGCAGTGGCCAGTTATAAATGCAGGAGCTAGGATTTAAACCCAAGACATAGAAACTGCTTTTCTAAATTTAGGCTATAGTGCCAAAGTATTTATTAAACATGTTGTATGTCAACAATGAAAAGGAAGTTGAAAATGGTTGCTGATTCTGGAAAATGAGATGTTCTGAATGCTGCTGAAAGCCAAGGGTGTTTAGTGTTGCTATAAAGAGGAAAGCTAAAGCAAGTGCTGTTGAAAAGGCTGCAGAAAAACAATAGCTGAAATGTTCAATAAAAAATACTCTAGAAGAGGTGACTGAAAAGGACTAGCAAAGGAATAATGATAATAACTAGTATTGATGATAATAATATGAAATATATTTATTTTGAACTTTGGTTATAAATGCTTTACATACATTAGTTCAGCTTCTTCTTCCCAAACACAAATATATCCAAATAAGGAAAATGATATGAAGAGAATTTAAATAATTTGACCAAAACAGAGTGCTTAGGAGTTTTTAGTATTGAAAAAATATATTTATCACTTACCAGTTGCTGTGGTAGGTGCTATAGATAAAGAAATGAAAACAAAGACATAAAATTCTAGTCAGAAAAGATAGGCAAATGCATGATTGGAGAGTACATAATACAAACCTACCCTTTTTTGATGAAAGAGCCAGATGAAGAAAGAACAGTATAAATAAAGGAACAGAGAGGTAAGATAGAACTTATCTTTTCGGAGATAGGAAAATATGACAATTAAGTTGAGTGGGCTGTCTAAAGTTGAAGCTATAAATGCAAATAGGGTCTAGCTTATGAGAAGGTTGTAAACCAACCATGGTGACATGATGGTTTTTAAAGGCATAGAGAAACTGTCTAAGGGTTTTAATCTAGGAAAAAAATATTAAAGATCAAAATGATAATGCCTAAATAAAGGAGTCATGGGGGAGAGGAGACCAAAATATATTAGGAAGATAGTATTAAATAGACTTCATGATAAAAGTCAGGATAAAATGAGGGAAGATACAAAAGATGAATTAAGTTCCTGATTGGATGGTGATACTGTTGACAAATGGGAGTGGGGTGGAAAAAGCAGATGAGAAGGTCAGTGTGGATAGTTTGAGATCACAGGTGTTTTGGGGACACCTAAATGGAAACATCTGGTAGGCACTTGGCTCTTGAGGTGTGGAGATCAGAATGATCGATATGAGCCATCATTCTATATAGGAACACGAGAATTGTCATATAATCTGCATAGACTGAAAAGAGAAAAGTGTGACACGAAATAGTTAAAGTGATGAAAACATGAACCTACAACCAAGATTACTACACCCAGCAAAACTATCATTTAGAATCCAAGGCAAGATAAAGAGCTTCCCAGACATAAAAAAAAAAAAAAAAAAAAAAAAATGAAATCCTGCCATCCTTAATAACGTGGATAAACCTATAGGGTATCATGCTGAGTGGAATAAGTCAAACAGAGAAAGGCAAATGTCATATGATTTCACTTATATGTGGAATCTAGAGAACAGGATAAATAAACAAACAAAACCAAATTCATAGATACAGAGAGCAATATGATGGTTGTCAGCTTAGAGGCAGGTTGAAGGGATAAGTGAAGAGGGGAAGAGTTTAAGAAGGACAAATTGGTAGTTGCAAAATAGACATGGAGATGTAGAGTATAGTGTGGGGAATATAGTTAGTAATTTGTAATAACTATCTATGTATGATGTCATATGGGTATGGGATTTGTCAAGGTGATCACTTTATAAGTTATATAAAGGTCTAATCACTGTGTTATACACCTGAAACTAATATAATATTGTATGTCAACTGTAATTGAAAAATAAAAATTAAATAAAAATTCAAAAATAAAAAAAAGAAAAGAGAACAGAGGATGGAACAAAGGGAGTCTCAGTGATTAAAAGATAACTAGGAGAAAAATTTGAAAGAATAAAGGAGTGAATAATAATCTCAAGTACTAGAGAGAGGAAAAGAATGTGAAATATATCAACTGATTCAATAATTAATTTTATATGTGGCTGAAATATGGTATACGTAAATCGTTAGGTAGCTATATAAACTCTACACAGATATTTGGAAAAAAATGAGTTAAAAGTTATGTGATGCAATAAACTATACCATATGATTTGTGGTGACAGTCTGATGTAACAATTGCTCATAATTCATAACTCATATCTTCAAGAAAAAAATATAAAACAGTTTTTGATATATTTAGATTGTGAAGCTAGGTAACTATACAAAAACTACAAATTGGATCAAACAAGTTACTTTGGCTCTTATTAAGTCTACTACATTTAGTTATTAAGCCTCTAACCTTTCCAAATATTAAGTGTGTATATATGTATGTGTGTTTATTAAGAACGATGCTTATGAAAGATATACTAAAACAGTTTATCCTTGGTGTAAACAAATATAGTATAAATCCTTTGGTTACCCTAATTGAAGTGTGAATAGTTAATTATCTGTTGTTTGTGGAGACAGTAAAAATTATATAATGCATCTATTGGATGTTTTCTGCTGTTTCTGTTCATACTGAAGATATTCCAGTTTCTTGGGTAAGTATAAGGAGACACATTAGTCCGAATATTTTGTTGTTAATAAAACCATTTTGGTTATGTCTAAGCTCTAGTGTTTAATGGGAAATGGCAGATTATTCTGTTTAGTATTTTTCTAGTAAAGCTGGCCTATTTAAAATTCTTCTGGCAAATCCTCCCTGCCTTTACTAAATTGGATTGAATTTGTTTGTAGAAGCAATCATAACATTAGAATTCAGCCCAATAGTCATAAAAGATTTTTGTTAAGTTTGGATAGGAGATCTATTAAATTTAAAACATACTTGAAAATATTCCTAATCTATTTGAATGAACCTGCACATTCTCTTTCACAACCTTAAATTCTTATCCTCCTTAGTGTAATGTTTAAATACTTCTGGAATTAGGGAACTGGCCTGCTCTTAGGAGAAGGTTGATTGAAAAGATATTGGGTTTGTTTCAAATCCAAGTAAATGGCATAGGATTATAATTTACTGAGCATTTAGTGTGTAAACAATATTATATGGAAATGGCCTGGTTTACAGACAGCACAGGAGAGCCAGAGACATTAATTTACATGTAAATATTTTACCCATAATGGAACTTCTGGAGAGTTCAAGGCAAAAAATAGCAAAATGGTTTGAAAAGTAGTACTAACAACTGTGTTATAATAACTCTTCCTCATAATTTTTTTTGGTAGCTGTGTAAGAAGAAATTCAAAGTCGAACAAATATAGAGGCAATTTTAACCTGGTTTTTGACTGCTTTATATTCATTTGATATTTTTAATAGCACCCTCCCTTTTCCCTTGAGAGTTTACCCATTTATTATCACTACTTATTCAGACAAATCCAAGGAATTCCCTTCACCTGCACAGCATGTGTAGGTTGACATTGGCTAGGTCATTCTTTTGTTTCCTCTATAAAATTTGAAGCGAGATTTAAAAAACAAAGAGCCAGAAATAGTTAAAGATCTATTTCTTCTACTGTTCTTACAGAATATGCTTCTGGCTTTTTAGTTCATTCTCCAAATGCCTTGGTTCTTGCTTTTACTTCACCTTAGATTTTAAGATTTTCAATAATTACATGAAAAATCAATGAATTTCAATAATTTTTTCTTTCCTTAATTGAACCAGAGTCTCAATTTATTGTGACCAAAGATCCCTACCTGATAAAGAGGCTAGTTTGAATGTGGTTAAGAAACATGTTTCTTGTACTTCGAGTAACCCATATATAAAACCTAGAATAGTATTGGTTTCCTAAATCAAATTAATTATTTCCTGGTGAATCTAAACAAAGAACTATTCTAGCTAATTTATTTTTAATTATGTACAAATTATTATCTTTTATTAAATGGAGTAAAATATTCTTAATATTGTAAATTTTTTCAGTTTCTATTCAGTTCAGTCATTTCCTTGAGGTTGGGAGGATGGAGATGACATCTATTCTTACAATTCCTGAGGTTACAGAACTCTTTCTTGCCTAAGGGCATCATCTGTTGAGCCCTGGCATTGGCTGGAGTTAGCCAATGACATACTGTGGAAATACTTTTCTTATATAGATTAATTATTTTATTAGACCACCAAATATGGATTTTAAGGATTCTGTATAGCCCTCCAGAGCCAACACTGCCTGACTATAGGGATATCATATTGAGGGTAGATCTGAAAAGTCTTCTGTTGACTTGAACATGCACTAAATCCTTAGTCAAATATTTGCATCTACTATATGGTGCTGAAAGAGATATAATAAACAAAACATGTCTAAATCTTTTAATAACTTTATCTAAATTTTAAACATGAGGTTCTAAAATCTGAGAGTATTTGGAAACAACAAAAGATAGTTTATGAATGAATGTCTAAAAGAATACTGATACTATTGTAGAGTGGGTAAAGTCCCTTTATACATTTACACAAAAATGTGTGTTAATTGGTTAACTTCGAATATGTCACAAAAGCTTTGTAACTCTCATTTTAAACTTGAAACAATGTTTTCTTTTATGAGTGACAAAATTTATGATAACAGATGGTAACAGAATCTCTTGAGTTCTTTTTTTTCAGATTTATAGCCTGTGACAATGGAGGAGAAAACAGTTGTGGTTCACAGACAATATGATCAGGCCTGCTGAGAAAGTGGGAATTATGATCTTACTAAAAATAGCAGCTAACTATTATTAGGCATTAATAATTATAGTGTTGTTCTTATATAGTGTCTGAAAGAAAGCACACATTGAATAATTATGATCCCTGAAGTTCTGTTTTATATTATTCAATCCTGAGAACAATCTTGTGAGAAGACTTATAATTATACTCATTGCATAAACAACAATTTTAAGGCCCAGCAAATTTAAATGGATTTAAAAGGTGATTTAGTTATTAACTTAATAAATAGTACTAGGATTTATACACAGGCTTTTCTGATCTCAGAATCTGCTCCTTTCTTTTATTGTGCTATGACATACTTCAAATGTGTGGGACCCAAACAAGAACTTGAAGGATGAGTAGAACTTAAAAAAGTGAAGAAAAAAACTGAGGTCTAAATCTACATATGATTTTCTACTGGCTTGCCCTTAGGAAATTCTCTATAAGTGTGTACTAAATTAAATTATAATAAAATATAATAAAATATTATTTAAAACAAAACAAAACAAAATATAAATGCATATTTCTACATCCAAATATGGTAAGTATTGAGTTTAATTTTATAACATTGTCTGGAAAAGAAGTTATAGGTATTTTAAAAATTTAATTTTAAAATATTTTTCATCAGATATTCTAGATGATACTAGAGTTCATAAAGATTTCCTGTTCACTACTTTTGGGCATACATTCCCTTGAAATTTGACAAAGCCATGTGATTCTCTTTGACAAATTAAATGTTAAAAAACTTCTAGGAAGAAGTGTTTAAATGCTGGTATTTATTTCTCCATGCTGTCTTCCCTACCACCATGATCTTGAAAGCATGAGCTTATATGGAGGTGCCACAAGCTTGCAAAAGCTTTGAATGGTGAGCATCTGTTTAAAGGACAGACAATCCAGAAAGTCGCTTGAACCTAAAACAGACTTCATATGAGTAAGAAATTAATTTATTTTGCCAAACTACTGAGACTTTAGTATTGTTGATTATACATGATCTAGATTCTCCTGCAGAAATGTAACTTAGAAAATTTCTTACAGAATGATTATATATGGCCTTACCTTTTTAAACCACAAATACCACCCCACTTATTCACACAGATAGAAATTGAAAGATGAACTTTTGAATTTTTTTGTTTGTAGCCAACACTCTGTATATTTCCATGATGCCTCACTCTTTTTTTGTTAAGCAACAATAAGAGTGTGTTTCTGATGAAGCAAGAGGAACTGGATTTGAAATTTTTTGCAACTTGGCAGATTAGCACAAATATCTATTCTAAGGAGGTTTTCAAACCTTTGAGAGAGAGAAGAGAGTGATCTTTTCATATGTAGCCATAGTTTTATATACATTTTAAAATTAATAGATAAATGAAATTGCAAATTTAGAAGACTACTGCTTCTGAAGTCTTCTTAATATTCTGGAAGTTTCAGAATTCTTGCTTCTGAACACAGTGAAGACTATATGAACAGAAGTCCTATAACTAAGGAGATAAAGAAAAAGCCACCTTGAGACTGCTAGAAGGGACAGAGACTTACAATGCATTGGCCCTGCACCCACATGAAGTTGTCAAGAATGAAGAAGAATATCTCAACTACAGAAGCTCCTGCTGAACAGAAAGGAGCCCCATACCAGGAGAGCACTAATGCCAGGAAGAACAACCCTTACAACATCTGGCTGTGAAAATCAGCCAGGATTCCATCTGTCTGGGTGAGATGGAAAGCAGCTGAAAACCTAGTGTCCTCTTAATGGGTCCACGACCAGACTTTCTCATTCCTAGTCACCTTGGGTTCTGGCAGAAGGACAGTGGATGGGGAGGTGTCAGAGACATACAGGAAAAGACTGAGTTGTGTGGCTTCAGGGCGAGGGCTGGACACTATTATCTTATGTTGACCTCCCCCCGCCCCACATGGCCAAATCTGAATTTTTATTGGTCTGGAGAGCCCTGTTCACTCCACCTTGGTGACTCTCGGGATTCCGCTCCATACAACTTGCACAATACCAGAGGCTTTTTCACCCCTCATAGGCAGCCGTTGTTGGCCAGCACTGTAGTTTTTCTTGGGCAACTCTTGGGGGTCCATGGGCCCAAGTGGGCTCTGAGACTTAGGAAGAGTGACCCCAGGCTGTACTGGCACCAAATCTGAATCTCTATTAATCCACTGAATACCATTCACTCCACATTGGTGACTCTCTGAGATCTTGTCCCATCCAACTCCTTATAGTCATTAGGTAGGTGGTAGCAGGCTTAGTGGTTCCCTTTGCCTTTTGTGAACTTTCCCAAGCCTGGTACTGGTGATGGCTGGCCTTGATTCACAACATGGCCTCTCCCACACACCTCCAGGTCCAGCTCAGGAGGTTACAAACTGTGGATAAGTTTGTAGCTCCTGCCAGGTAGCCCTGGGCCATTTACAGGCAGTAGCTAACCTTGGCCTGCACAGGAGCCCCATCCAAAAGCCTTCAGATCCAGCACACTCAATGGTTGGCTTCAAATCATAGTAGAAAAAGAACTAAACAAAATTGAGGCAAGCAATCTAAGAAATACAGAGTGCAAAACAATGGTTATAAGGATGCTTAAGGAATGCAGTGAGAACTTCAACAAAGATAGCAAGCATAAAAAAGGACATAGATACACTAAAAAAGAACCAATCAGAAATGAAAAATACAATAACTTAAATGAAGAATACACTAGAAGGAATCAATAGCAGATTAGATGAAGCAGGGGATCGAATCAACAATTTGGAAGACAAGGTAGCAGAAAACACATAATTGGAACAGCAAGTAATAATAATAATAATAATAATAACAACAATAATAATAATAATAATAAATATGTATAGTTTAAGGGAGCTCTGGGCAACATCAAGTGTGACAACATTTACATCATATGGGTACTAGAAGGAAAAGAGAGAGAACAAAGGATTGAGACCCTATTTGAAGAAATAATGACTGAAAACTTTCCTAATCTGGTGAGGGAAATAGACGTACAAGTCCAGAGAGGGGTTAACATAGGCAAGATGGTGCTCACTTACAGGCTGCACAAGAGGATGGCTCAACAAAGGGACAGTGTGGTTGTCTGTATATCTCTGGCATCTCCTGAGCTGCTGTCCCTTTGCTGGAGGCCAGGGTGATTGCCTGAAAGTGAGTAAGTCTGTGTGTGGGCCCGGATTTTTAGCTGCCTCTGACTCGCCTGGATGGTAGGAGTCTCCATTGACTTTTACAGCTAGATTTTGTGAGGACTCCTCTTTACAGCACTAGAATCCTGAGCTGGGGAGCCCAGCATGAGGCTGAGACCCCTCGCTCTCCTGGAAGGACCTCTGTAGCCAAGATATCCTTCTTGATGCTCAACCACCACACATGAGTGTTGGGCCAGCCTGTTTTGCTTCTCTGCCCCTTCTATAAGTCTTGATGTGGCCTCTTTGTTATATCCTTAGTTATAGGAGATAAGTTCAGCTAGTCTTCAGATGGTTCTCCGGGTTGATTGTTCTATTATTTAGTTGTAATTTCAATACAGTAATGAGAAGAGGCAAGCACACCATTTTCCTACTCCACCATCTTGACCAGACTCTCTGGTTTTTTGTTGTTGTTCTAGGTATATTAATATTGAATAACTATAGTGTACATTTGAAACTAATAAAATATTTTATGTTAGCTATATTTTAATAAAAATATTAAAAAAATTAAAATAAATAAAAATCATTACAGTTTTAAACTATGTGTAATTATTACTATTTGAACATGCTCAAATATCACTTATAATTTCTTGCCTTACATCTGAATACGACAGAAGATCTATGAATCATTTATTTAGACAGTTAGTTACATTTATTAAAGACATTGCATAAAAAACTTAATAAGGGCTTCTGGTCAAGATGGCAGAGTAGGTGAATGCTGTGCTTGCCTCCTCTCACAACCACAGCAAAATTACAAGTAAATTACAGAATAGCCATCATAGAGGGCTAACCTGAAGTCTAGCTAGACAGAAGTCCTACAAACTGGGGACACACAAAAGAGGCCACCTTGAGAATGGTAGGAGAGGCAGAGATTAGAAATGGGCTGATCTTACACCCACATGTGGCAGTTGAAAATTGGGAGAAATATCAGCTGCAGAGGTCCTCCTGGAAGAGAGAGGGGTCCTAGTCTCACACATGTCTCTGCCTCCACAGTCTAAGTTTCCAACATTGTGAAGAGAAGTCCCCTCAACTTCTGGCTGTGAAAGCCAGAGTAGATTATGGCTGACTGAGACAAAGGACTGAGGGATTGGCAGACTCTCCTCTTATAGGACCCAGGCATGAATTTACTCAATGATGGACACACTCACTCTGAGCTCCAGTGCAGGAGCAGCAGTTCAAAAGGCTTTAGAGAGAGGGCTGGAGGGCAGCTTTTCCCCAGACAGAAGTACTGGCAGAGGGCATTGTTCATTGGTTGAGCCCTCCCCTGCCCAGTTTGTATACCTGTTCTTTGAACTTTTTGAGACTTACATTAAGACTCACAACATAATAAATTTTTGTTCTATATGTTGACATTAGGTTAAGCTTGTAAACGTTCTTGTTTAAGAATTTATATTATTGATAATGTTATATTTATTATATTCTTAATATATATCATGTAAAATTTAGAGAACAAGATAAACAAACAACCAACAGGAACAAAATCATAGATAAAAGAATATTTTGATGATGTCACATTCTGGAGGGATTGGTGAAGAGGGGAAGGAATTAAGAGGTACACATAGGTAGTTACAAAATAGTTATGGGGATGTAGAGTGTAGCAAGGGAAATATAGTCAGTACTATTATAATAACTATGTATGGTGTCAGATGGGTACTGGATTTATTGGGATAATCATTTCATAAGTTATATAAATGTCTAATCACTGTGTTATACACCTAAAAATAATACAATATTATATGTCAACTCAAACTGAAAAAAAGTAAAAATATAAAAATTGAAAGAAACCTTAATAATTAGAATGTTTTGGAATTATGTTGACTGGCAAGTAGATTTGTTTCCTTCTTATTTAGACTTTAGATACAAGCCCTAGAAAACTTGCAAAATCTCTTTCTCTCTCTTACCAACATAATTTGATGGGGTGAGGTGAGGAGGAGATATTTTTAAGTATCATTTTATTAACTGTATGAGTCAAGGGACAGTTATATTGAGAACTTTAAATGTTATGAAAAGATAAACCTTATAAAAATAGATACAATTTTTGATATCTAAAATGAAATGTACATCAATTTTGGACTTTCTCCTCTTCACATTCTCTTGAATACAAATGTATAAAAAATTAAGACTCAGAATTAGTGAGCAAATTAGTGCTCTTTAGACTTACATCTTTTTTCTACATTTATAAAAATTATATCTCCAACATCTTTGAATATTTTTTCTTTTTGTCTTAACTAATTATATTTTTGGCTATATTCTTAATACTCTGAAATCAGTTATTGCTATGAAAAACTTGTTAAAATATGTCTCAGGTGAGGAAAATAATGATCATTCTTCTTATATCTTGGAATAGAAAATAAGAAATGTCTCCATTACAAAGCATATCTTACACAATTTCCATGGCTTTTCCTCCCTTCATTCTGATTTTATAAACGACCCAAAGTCCATTTAATTAACTTAACTAAAGGTTTACTAGATTGCATGATGGGAATACAAAATTCCACCACCTACTGACTTCTATCAATGTAAAATTATTATTTTTTTACCATAAAAATTTATTTTTTTTAATTTTCAGAAAATGTGTACAATTTTTATTAAAAATTAAATAAGGAAAACGAAGAACTGCTTTTTTTCTCTTTTTTCTTTTTTCTCTTTTTTTTTATGGTGACATTGGTAACAAAATCAATCCATCAAGTTTCAGGTATACAATTCAACAGTAAAGCATATATATATATATATATATATATATATATATATATATATATATATTGCATTGTGTGTTCTCCACTCACAGTTAGATTTCTTTCTGTCATCACATATTTGACCTCTTTTATTCCATCTACCTCTCCCCTCCCCCCTAACTCCTGGTAACTATGTGCATGTCCATGTGTTTCTGTTTGTCTTGTTCATTTGTTGCTTTTAGGTTTATATACCACATCTAAGTGATATCATATGATTTTCAACTTTTTCTGTCTGGTTTATATTGCTAAGCATGATTTTCTCAAGGTCCATCCAGGTTGTCACAAATGGCAGTATTTTATCACTTGTTATGGCTGAGTAATATTCCGTTATATATATGTTCCACAACTTCTTTAGCCAATTATTCATCGTAGGACACTTCTGTTGTTTCTATGTCTTGTTCACCATGAATAATGCTGCTATGAACATCAGTGTGAAAATATCTTTTTGGATATGGTTTTCAAGGCTTTGGGGTAAATATCCAGAAGAGGGATTGCTGGATCATATGGTAGATCAATTCTTAGTTTTTTGAGGAACCTCCATACTGTTTTCCATAGTGGCTATAACAATTTGCAGTCCCATCAGCAGTGTATGAGGGTTCCATTTTCTCCACATCCTCTCCAACATTTGTTATTACTTGTCCTGTTCACAACAGCTGTTCTAAAAGGTGTGAGATGCTATGTCATTGTGATTTTGATTTCCAATTCCCTGATAGCTAGTGATGTTGAGCATCCTTTCATATGTTGTTTGGCCATTTGTATGTCCTCTAGGGAGAAGTGTCTGTTCAGTCCTCTGCCCATTTTTTGATTGGATTGTTTGATTTTTTATTGTTATTGAGTTGTATGACTTCTTTGTATATTTTGGATATTAGGCCTTTATATGAGGCATTGCTTGTAAATATATTTTCTCATTTGGGTGGTTGTCTCTTTACCTTGTTGATGGTTTCTCTTGCTAAACAGAAGCTTTTTAGTTTGTTGTAGTCCCATTCATTTATTTTTGCTTATACTTCTCTTACCTTTGAAGTCAAATTCATAAAATCCTCTTTAAGTCCAAGGTCCTTGAGTTTCGTTTGTATGTTTTCTTCCATGCATTTTATTGTTTCAGGTCTTATATTCAAGTCTTTAATTCATTTTGAGTTCATTTTGGTGTGTGGAGAGAGAAAACACTCTAGATTCATTCTTTTGTAGGTGGCCTTCCAGTTTTCCAAGCACCATTTATTGAAGAGGTTTTCCTTTCTCCACTGTGTTTTTGGCTTTTTTTGTCGAAAATTATTTGCCAATATAAATTTGAGCTTCCTTCTAGATTCTCCATTCTTGGTCTGTGTCTCTGTTTTTATGCCAGTACCATGCCATTTTGATTACTGTCACTTTGTAGTATAATTTGAAGTTGAGCAGAGTGATGCTCCAGCGTCATTCTTTTTTCTCAGAATGGCTTTGGCGATTCAGAGTCTTTTGTGCTTCCATATACAAATCTGATGATTTTTTGTTTTATTTCTTTAAAAAATGCCAGTGGGATTTTGATAGGGATTGCATTAAGTCTGTATAATGCTTTAGGTAATATGGTCATTTTAACTCTGTTGATTCTTCCAATTCAAGAACACGGAATATCTTTCCATTTCTTTGTATCTTCTTTGATTTCTTTTAATAGGATCTTATAGTTTTCCTTATATAGGTCCTTCACATGTTTCATTAGATTTATTCCTAAGTATTTTATTCTTTTTGTTGCAATTGCAAAGGAATTATTTTTTCCACTTCTTTTTCTTGACACTTCATTATTAGAGTATAAGAATACTATGATTATTGAACATTGATTTTGTGTCCAGAAACTATGTTTGCTTATTGTTTCTAGTAGTGTTTTGTGGAGTCTTTAGGGTTTTCTGTATAAAAAATCAAGTCATCTACAAATACTGACAGTTTGATTTCTTCATTTCCTATTTGGATGCCTTTTATATCTTTCTCTTGCCTGATTGCACTCACTAGGACCTCCAATGTCCTAGCATAACAGTGGTGATAGTGGACAGTTTTCCTTGTTCATGATCTTAGATAGAAGGTTTTTAGTTTTTCACCATTTAGTATAATGTTGGCTGAGGGTTTGTCACAGATGGCCTGCATTATGTTAAGGTACTTTCCTTCTATATTGATTTTGTTAAGTGTTTTGATTATAAATGTATGCTGTATCTTGTCGAAGGCTTTTTCTGCATCTATTGATATGATCATCTGATTCTTATTTTTTAATTTATTTATGTGATGTATTACATTAGTTGATTTGCATATATTGAACCATCTCTATGCCCCTGTGATGAAGCCTACTTAATTATGGTGTATAATCTTTTTAATATGTTGCTGTATTCGGTTCACCAGTATCTTATTTAGGATTTTTGCATCTGTGTTCATGAGAGATATTGGTCTGTAGTTTTCTTTTTCATGTTACCTTTACCAGGTTTTAGTATCAGGGTAGTATTGGCCTCATAAAGTGAGTTGGGAAGTATTGTGTCCTCTTCACATTTTTGGAAGAGTTTGAGGAGAATAGGTATTAAATCTTTGAATGTTTTGTAGAATTTACTGGTTCTGGGCTTTTACTTTTACTTTTTGATAGGTTTTTGATGATTGTTTCCATTTCCATACTGTTGGTTTATTTAGGTTTTCTAGTTCTTCTTGATTCAGTCTAGGAAGGTTGTATATTTCTAAGGACTAGTCCATTTTTTTCTAGTTTATTAAATTTGATGTTATATACTTTTTGATAGTATTCTTGTATGATCCTTTGTATTTCTGTATGTCAGTCGTAATTTTCACTCTTTCATCCCTGATTTTGTTTATTTGTTTCCTTTCTTTTTTTCTTTAGTGAGTTTAGCCAGGAGTTTGTTAATTTTATTCAACTTCTCAAAGAAGCAGCTCTTTCTTGCATTTATTTTTTCTATTTTTTGTTTGTTTTCTTTGTTTTTAATTTTATTTATTTCTGCTCTAATATTCATTATTTCTTTCCTCCTGCTGACTTTAGGCTTCATTTATTCTTCTTTTTCTAGTTTTGTGAGATGAAGCATTAGGTTGTTTAGTTGGGCTCATTCCTGTTTTATTAGGTAGACCTGTTATAGATATGAACTTTCCTGTTATTACTGCCTTTGCTATGTCCCAAAAGTTTTGATATGTTGTGCTATCATTATCATTCGTTTCTATGTATCTCTTGATCTCTCTTTTTATTTCTTTTCTGACCCAGTTATTCTTCAGAAGTATGCTGGCTAATCTCCATGTATTTGTGGTTCTTCCCACTTTTATTTTACAGTTGATCTCTAGTTTCAAAGTATTATGATCAGCGAATATGATTGGTATGATTTCAACCCTTTTCTATTTGTTGGGGCTATTTCCGTGCCCCAAAATGTGGTTGATTCTTGAGAATGTTCCAACTGCTCTAGAGAAGAATGTATAAGCAGCTGTTTTGAGATGAAAGGCTCTGTAAATGTCAATTATGTCAAGTTGATTTAATGTGTCATTTAAGGATGTTATTTCCTTATTTATTTTCAGTTTGGATGATCCATGTATATCCGCAGTGGGGTATTTATTTCCCCTGCAACGATAGTATTTTGGCCAATTTCTCTCTTTAGTTCTGTTAGTAATTGCTTTGTATATTTCAGGGCTCCCTGATTGGGAGCATAGATATTACTAACTGTTAAATCGTGGCACAAGATTCCCTTTATCATTATGAAGTAACTCTCAATATTTTTCTTTACTTTTTTTTATTTTGAAGTCTATTTCATCTGATGTTAGTACCGCTATTTCCGCTTTTCTCTGAATGTCATTTGCTTGAAATATCATTTTCTACCTGTTCACTTTGAGTTTATATTTGTCTTTGGAACTAACATGTGGAGCTAGCACATGGTTTTGTTTTTGTTATTTCATACATTTGTAACTCTGTGTCTTTTAATTGGTGAGTTTAGTCCATTTACATTTAGGCTCAATATTGAAATATGAGGTCTACTTATAGCCATTTTATTTATGCTTTCTAGTACTTGATGTTTCCATTGCTTTCTTGTCCTTGTGGTTCTGTTTTTTTTTATTTGTTTTCTTGTGTTTTTTTTTTTTGTTTTCTTGTTTTTTTTTTTTTTGGTTGGGTTTTGTGGGGTTTCCCTCTGGTCCTTCTTGTTTTATGTTATATACTTCAGTTCTGCATCTTTGATGAGTGGTTACTATTACAATATGTAAAGGATAGTTATGAATATGCAGTCATCTATTTTCTTCTGTGTGTGCCCTATCTCTATTCCCCTTGGTGTATTTGAATCTTTGAATCCTCCCTTTTGCAGTCATTATTGTATCAATTTGTCCCTATGTATGCTGAATGTTCATTACTATCTTGCTATAGCAAATATCTGCTTAGTGTTTAAGCGTATAATGCCCTGTACTTAGTAAAGGTTGCACTCCTCTGCTTCTATTAGCCTGGTAGTCAGTCACCTTACTCTTAATTATGTATTTATTTTTGTCATTTTGTTTTAGGTGAGCTGACCCCTTTCAGTATTTCCTGTAATGCAGACCTCATAGTGTAGAATTCCTCAGTTATTACATGTCTGGAAAGTTATTTCTCCTTCATATCTAAAGGAGAGCTTTGCTGGATACATTATTCTTGGTTACATTATTCTTTGATTTAATAGTTTGAATATTTGATTACACTCCTTTCTGGCTTATAAGGTTTGTGCTGAGAACTCTGACAATAATCTAATGGGTTTTCCTTTATAGGTTATCATCTTTTTTTCCTTGGCTGCCATGAGAATTCTGTCTTTGTTGTTGATTTTTGATAATTTTAATACAATATGTCTTGGTGAAGGCCTTTTTGTGTTGATGTAATTGGGTGTTCTGTTGGCTTCTTGAATTCCAAGCTCCAGTTCATTCTTTAGATTTGAGAAATTCTCATCAACTATTTGCCTGAAAATGCTTTCTAATCCTTGCTCCTTTTCCTCCCCTTTGAGAATGCCCATTATTCTTATGTTTCCTCTCCTGATGGTATCAAGTAGTTTTTGTATTTCTCTTTCATTCTCTTTCATTCTTCAGTTTCTCCCTTTTTTCTTCTGATTTATTTCTAGATTTCTGTCTTTGATATTACTGATCCGTTCCTCCCTTTGGTCGACTCTATTTCCCAAGCTTGCTATTTCCTTTTTCATCTCTTGCAGTGTATTCTTCATCACCAGAAGTTCTATTTGGTTCTTTTTGAGGTTTTCAATCTCCTTGCTAAGGAGCTCATTCTGTACATCTAGTTGTTTTATCAATTCCTGAGATTTTTGATATGAATTGATTTTGATCTTATTGTTTTTTCAGAAGTACCTCCTCAATTCTCTGTCATTTCAGTCACATATATCTATATCTGTAAGCTTATTTTCTGTAGATTTTTCTCTTTCTTTCTGAGATGCCTTGTCATCTTGGTTATTTATGATTTTTAATGGACTATTTCCATGCCTAGGCATTGAAGTGTACTCTACTTTTTTTTTTTCCAGAAAGAAGATTTATTATATAAAGGTCTCTCTTTGGCCTGTTGCAAAGAAGACATTTTTTTTTTTTTTTTTGGTTTCCAGTATGTGGTATCTAAGCCTTCTGGATCCCTGCTTCATATAAAGTTTTAATAATGCCTTATTTTTCTTATAGATATTCAATCATGCTCGCTACCTTCAGTCTCATTCCCTGTCAATGTTAGTGATATTTTTGGTAGCATTTGCTCAGATTCCCTTTGGGCTCTGCTGTGTTCACCCTTTGAGGTTATGTGGGGAGGGGTCCTCTGGATTGGGGAATGGAAGCTACAGCTCAGTTTAGCTTTTTGCAACTGCTACTGATAAAAATCTACTTTTGTTTCTCTGTCATCTCTGTTTCTCTGTTGTCCCCACTTCTCTGTCGTTCCTACTTGTCTACTTTCTGTCCTGATGCCTGGGCACTGCTACTGGCCATGTGGAGCTCACAGCTCTTCAGGCAGGGCTGTTCAGATAATTCTCTGCACCTTCTCCTTTCCCTGCTTCTTCCTATAGGGAGCTCTGGCTGTGAGAGGCAGCTATTTTGTTTCTCCCAGTCTACCGCCAGACTCCTGGGGTTCTGACCTGTGGTAGCTCTTATGTACAGATCCCATGCTCAGACGTGCTGGTGTGCAGTTTAGGTGTTTTTTATTGAGTTTTAGATGTTCAGACATCTGGGGACTTCTTTCACTTTGCCATGTTTCTTGCTTTTTAACTTGTTACTCTTAAATAATATGCATCTGGAGGATTATTATATGAATGATTTCATCTGAAATTTAGTTTAAAATGAATCTATGGTGTTAGTGGCTCTGGGCTCCTGGCAGAAACAAATGTCTCTATTTTACAGAGAAAATCAAGACACATGGAATTTATTAACTTAAGATTACGTATGAATCTAATAACATAGCCTCAAAATACATTAAAAATTGACTAAACCAGAGTATAATTTGCTGTCGTGTTTGAGAAATTTTATGTATTGATTACATTAACATTTTGATGGATTAAAAATTATTAAGGCTATAATATTATATATTATCTATATAACATATATTAATAAGAATATAATAAATATAACTTATATTATCAATAATATTAAAACTGAACAAGAACATTAGCTTAACCTAATGTCGACATATTTAGAAACAAGCTTAATCTAATGTCAACATATTTAGAACAAAATTTAGAAAACATTTACAAAATTGATCATGCTATAGGTCTTAATGTAAATCTCAAAAAAGTTCAAAGAACAGGTACACAGTTTATCTGTAGGAATTATTTTTATCATTATTCAGAGGATTGATGAGATTAAATGAAACATGAAATACAGTTGCAGAGTAGATATGTAATGTTAATTTTTGCTCTTTCATTTTCATTTCTACTTTAAAAATATTCAAGCTACACTTTGATAAATTCTTTTCTCCAAGGCTTATTAAGATATAATTCACATATAATATTGTGTAAGTTTAAGGCGTACAATGTGTTGATATGATACACTTACATATTACAAAATGATTACTGCTATAGCATCACTTAACACTTCCATCATGTCACATAATTATCAATTTTTTGTGTGTATGTGGTGAGAACATTTAAGACCTACTTTTTTAGCAACTTACATGTATGAAATATGGTATTATTAACTATAATCACCATGCTGCACATTAAATATCCAGAATTTATGCATTTTATAACGGAAAGTTTGTACCCTTTGACCAACATCTCCCCAGCCCCATATCTTTAATAACCACTCCCAGCCCCTGGTAAGTACTTCTCTACTCTTTATTTCTAGAGTTCAGCTTTTTGAGAGTCCACATAGAAGTGATGTCATACAGTATTTGTCTTCCTCTGTCAGACTTATTCCACTTAGCATAATGCCCTCAAAATTTCTCTATGTTGCTGAAAATGGAAGGCAGGATTCCCTATTTCTCCTGGCTGGAGGAAAAATAAAATATATATATGAAATATATATATGAAATATATATATGAAATAAATATATGAAATATATATATATATATATTTTCTTATGTATTACTCTGTTGATGAACACTTAGGTTGTTTCCAAATCTTGACTATTGTGAATAATGTTGCTATAAACATAGGGGTGCATGTATCTTTTTGAGATAGTGATTTCATTTTCTTTGGATAAATGTACAGACATGGAATTGTTGGATCATGTGGTAGTTCTATTTTTAAATTTTTAAGGAGCTTTCATAGTGTTTTCTTTGGTGGCTATATCAATCTACATTCTGGCCAACAGTACTTTCTCCACAATCTCTCCAATACTTGTATTTCCTGTGTTTTTGGTGATAGTTATTGTAATAGTTGTAAAATTATATCTCATTGTGGTTTTAATTTGCACTTCCCTGATAATTAGAGATGTCAAGCACCTTTTCATGTACCTATTGGCCATTTGTATGTCCTCTTTGAAAAAATGTCTGTTTGGGTACTTAGCCCATTTTTAAATTAGACTTTTTTCTATTGAGTTGTATGAATTACTTATATATTTTGTAAATTAACTTCTTGTCAGATATATAGTTCTCCCATTCTGTAGGTTGCCTTTTAATTTTGTTGATATTTTGTGTGTGTGCATGTTAAATTCTTCTTTGTTTTCTTATCTGTAAATCACATTTTGTAGAATATTTAAAAATTAAAAACAAATATCATTTTAAAATTAGGGATAAATAATATAGACATCTTGATATGGGCGCATGTTTATCAGGTGATTCTTAGACTAGAATATGAAATCACAAGAATTTTCACATCTTTACTGCCAGTGCTTGGAATAGTGCCTGGCATGTATAGCTACTCAAAATCAACAGTGCATTTGTGTAATGGAAAAGAATATCTGCATCCCAGTACATAGCTCTGCAACTCTTAAGTTTTCTCCCCATGACCCAGTATTTTTAGGAGTTCTCGAGCTGAGGTCTAAAAGTTCCTTTTAAATTCACTGATACCTACTTTTCTTTTCCACCCTCTTTATTTCAAATGTTCCCATTAAAACTTACAAGCATATTTCTGTAGAATTCTTCCTGAAATATGGGAACAGAGTTGGATCTGTATTCTTTAGTTATGAATTATCAGGAAAACTGAAAGAGTTATCGGATATATTTAGTTACCAAAGCAGTATGATTGAACAACAGGCATCGAACATAATCTATCACATTTTCCACCTGGAAATCATTACTTCTCTTTATCTTACCTGGTTTGGCTGTTAAATTTTCAGAGAAATGAAGACTTATACAATTGAAGGAAATGTAAAGAATGCTGAGGCATCAGAAAATAAATAAAGCCTTAGTCAAAACTAATCAGGAGGAAATAAGAAAAGTGCAAAACTATTGGCCTAGGGCATATTAAAAGTTAAATTAAACTCATTATAAGTTGCTCTGCCTTGACAAAAACACAAGTGAAAATGTGTACATGTAGTTAAAACAAAAAAGATCATGATTTAGACTTTGAATATTGTTCCAGGAAACAGCAATCTCACCTGGGAAGAAATTCCCAAGTGTCATTTGTTTGCACAGACAGCAACTTTAAGAGCTAAGATCTATAAAAATTGATTACTAAGAGAATGTTAAAGTGAGGGAAAAGAGAGAGTATGTAATGGGTCTCAAGTGTTTGGAAGAGAGAAAGGTCAATATGTGAGATGTGGTAAGGAGGTCCAGAAACTGAAGCGGATGATGTGTTAATATGAAAAAATTACCTTTCTTACTAAGTTTGATCTCTGTGTTGGTCGAAATCATGTCTACTTTATTCACAGAAAATTGCCTGAAACATTTTAGGCATTCAATAAATACTTATTAAAAGAATGAATAATTTAAAGTTCCTGTTGGACAGTTGGATTCTAAGGTATTAAATGCTTTAACTAAAGTTAAATAATAATGATGAGTTTCAGATATAAAGCAATTTTCTTATTACTATTACTCAATATTAAATTTATTTTTGTTTTTGTTTTTAGTATTTTACACATGTTACTATTCAGGTTTTTAGAAAAAATCTTTTCTCAGTCAAAGGCACATGTCTTTTCTCATCTTTTCTGGTTTGAGAAAATGATTGGGAAGACAGATTTTTCTTTACATATTATTGAGGAAAGAGGAGATAATGTCCACATTCTAACTTGGATCCATTTTGTTAGGAGTAAGTACTTTGGGGGCTATAGCTGCACAGAATTATCATAATCAATTCATGGGAGGACAAGTTGGTGGTGGGGGGTTGAAAAGAGGGTTTGGTCAATTGAGTTTGAGCTTTATGAAGGCTGTTAGTACCTCTATGGGAATTTCACATTCTCTGACATCTCAATGATTTTTGTTTTTATCTTAGTGCTATGGTGGTGTCCTGGTATAGTTTACATTTTGTAGGAAGCAGGAAGACTTTCAAAATTTGGATGTTACAGAGAAAGTTGTAGCACCAACTCCTTTTTTGTCAATAAATAAATAAAGCTCTTCATGAAAACTAAAGAAGAAATTTTCTTTCCAAATTATGAGAAATTGATCTGCATATATTCCTTCTCTAAGGAAAGAAAAAATATGACTTAATTTATATCTTATACTATGCACTCTAGAAAGAATTAAGACAGCTTTATAATGAATATTTTTTATAATGACTTTTTAAGCACTTTTTTACAATACCTTTAGTGTTAGCTGTTGTAAGTCACTTTGTCAATATTACCAATGTTCTCACATTGCAGTTGAGGTCAGGCCTTCAGTGATATATAAACTAAAGGAACTTCTAATAATGAAACATTAAAATTCTAAATTACTGAGGTAAGGGAAGGAAAAATTGAGTTGATGTCTAAACAATAGTGTTTTCAATATGAAACTCACATTTCCCATTTTACATTACTTGGACAATACTATCAGGCCTTTGTAAAGTATCTGGTAATTTATAAATGAGTTACAGGATGTAAAAGAATTACCAAATAGATTAAACAAATTCTCTGAGTCATAGAGTTGAAATGAGGGCACACAAATTGAATGGAATATTTAAAGGCACCAAATGTGTCTATGACCGTAAAAATTATTTTGTCTGGCATATCTGTCAAAACCCATTTATTCTGATTTTTTTTAATGTACACAATTAAAGAAATTTTACATGGGCTGCTCAGTGATGATAATGAGGTAAATACTGGATAGTTGTCTTAGTTAAAAAGATAAACTATACATGCATACTATAGAAATAATTGAAATAAAAATTTTAAGCTAAGTGGGATTTAAATTGTGACAAATATCTTGGAAACATTATATTCTTCCTCCTCATCCCAATATAATACATATATTAAAAGGTCATCTATTTATTTTTCATCTCTTTCAATAATTTAATATGTTTATAAAACACAAGTGATGATACCACTAGAATTATGAAGAATTATTCAAAACCTTACCACACAATGAGATATTTATACAAATATTTATAAAATACAAAAATGTCTGTAATGAAAAAGCTATGACCAATAAGAGCTGGAAAGTGAGATTAAATGTCCTGCAAAATATTGGTATATACTTTTATAAACTCTGAAAGATGGGTAGATGTATAATATTGTATAACAGTTGAGTAGCAAAAAGAGAAAATAAGAAAGGAGAAAACCCTGGAAAAGTACTAGTCTCTTTTAAAGGTAACATATGGACATGTTTTAGAGGAAGTCTTAAATAGGTTGATAGGGGAAAATTTTTGAAAATGTGCTAGGCTTTGTAAATTAGTTATAATTTGTATTTTTAGAAATATAGTATGTGATGGCAAAAGTTTACTTAATTAAAACAGTATTTTGGGAAGATGAATCTAACTGCAATGCTCAGGATAGATTACATCAAATTGTGAAGAAAAACAGAGAAAGTAACAAGGATGTGGTAGCAGTGATGACAATGAAATCAAACGTTTGACATCCCACAGGCCTGGCAGTTAAATCAGACTGGGAGAAAAATTGGGCATTGTGACTGGTGCTAAAAGAGTTTACAGCACTTGATCCTCAGGGACTTGACCTTGCACGTTTTGCCACCTTGACTATTCTCTTCAAAGGCATCTTATAAATAATGTAGAGCACTGACCATCATCACTTTGATAGAGTAATGATTATTTAGAACTACAAGCTTGAAGTAACCATAACAAAATATTAACAGTAACAACCACCTTAACTAAATCTTTTTTTTTTAAATTTTCTTTTATTACTTGTGGGGCTTCTAATCAAGATGGCAAAGTAGGTAAACACTGCATTTGCCTCCTCTCACAAACACATCAAAAGGACAACTATAAAATAGCCACTTTAGAAATTGCCTAAAGTCTAGCTGAACAGAAGTTTTACAACTGGGGACACACAGAAGAGGCCACCTTGAGACTGGTTGGAGGGGCAGAGACAAGAAACAAGCTGGTCCCAAATCCATGTGTGGCGTTTGAGAATTTGGAGAAATATCTAAACTGTGGAGTTTTCACAGAACGTCAACTTTGAACTTACAAAATTACATTTACTTAAAATAGCATAGAGAAGAAACAATGACACTAAACAAATAATTTTATAGGTGCCATATTCCTATATCTTTCAATTTTTTTAAAAATTGAAGATATATCTCCATTTTAAACATACTGGAATATTTGTATTATTATGTTTGTCTATGCAGTTCAACTAATTCAGTCCTTTTTTAACATGATAAATTAGTTTGGGAGCAATGCTATCTTTATTCATTATAACTCTATGCTGACAGATGCATTGAATCTATGACCATTTAGATAAATATATAAATATTTAGATAAAAATTGAGAGAAAAGGAGTAAAGTTAATTAATACTAAATTTACATAAAAAGAATCATAATTAATTTATTGAAATATGTATTGGCCTCAGAAATAAAGTTGGCTATTTTATTTATCTTCGTCCTATAATTTTGTTAGCTTCCCATTCCTATTGCCTGTAGCTTGAATTCCAACCTTTGTAATCCTGATGTTAAGAAGGGTAATTGATTTATTATAAAGAGGTCATATATCTTCAAGCATTATCTGTATACTGATGAAATAATATGTTTAACACATACATGTAAGATTGTTTCACAAATACGGGCAAGGTAGGCCTTTATATGTAATGACTGAATTTAGAGGCCTAAATCTTCACTTTAGGCTTCTCTCTTGCCTCGTTTGAGCTCTATTTCTCTTTTTCATTGGCTTAGTTATTTTTTAGCACAGAAGGCTTTTTTCATATGGCTGTAAGAAGCTTCACATACATCGTCCTTACAGCTTTTAATTCCAGAGGAAGAGAGCACTTTTCCCAATTGCCCTAGCAAAAAAAGAAGAAAACGGAGGAGGAAAAGGAAGAGGAGGCGGAGGAGGAGGAGAAATATTCAGGAGAGTTGGAACTATGAGATGCCACTGGGAAAAGGTCAGCCTCATTTTTTCCAGTGGAAAGGGGGTAGTGAGTTCCCCAGGGGAGGAGATGCTATGCAAACAACATATGCACATTGAGCTTACAGCAATTTCTGATGGAAAAGTGTTTCTAATTCATGAAAAATCTGGGAGCCAATGTTTATAGAAAAAAGTCCAAACTTCTTTGTATGATAGCAATATAACCCCCATTAATGTTTCCACTCCTCTTCCCTTTTTTTCCCCTTCATTTTCTGTTTTCTTTTAAACCTCAATGATCTTGTGATCCAATCACACTGCTAGATTTTGTTGCTTTCTAGATTTATGCTCACCAGTTTAATTTTCCTTTAACACCTTTCTTTTTTTTTTTTAATAAATGTTCAATCCATCTTCACCATATTACTAAAACAGTAGTCCTCCATTATTTATGAGTTTGCTTTCCACAGTTTCAGTTACCTGTGGTCAGATGAGGTCCAGAAATATTAAGTGGAAAATTCCAGAGACAAACAATTCATAAGTTTAAAGTTATGTGCTGTTCTGAGTGGTGTGATGAAATCTCACGCCCACCTGCTCCATCCTGCCCAGGATGTTAATCATACTTTTGTCCAGTGTCTCCATGCTATGTTCATTCCCTGCTCATTAGTCACTTAGTAGCCATCTCAATTTTATCGAATTGACTCTTGCTGTTATCAGTGCTTGTGTTCCAATATCCCTTATTTTACTTAATTATAGCCCCAACATAGTGATGCTGGCAATTTTGATACGCCAAAGAGAAGCTGTAAAGTGCTTTCTTTAAGTAAAAAGGTGAAAGTTCTTAACTTAATAAGAAAAGAAAAAATTATAGGCTGAAGTTGTTAAAATCTGCAGTAAGAACAAAGCTATTCATGAAATTGTGAAGAAGAAAAAATAAATTTATTCTAGCTTTGTTGTCTCAACTCAAACTGCAAAAGTTATGGCCATAGTGCATAAGTGCTTAGTTAAGATGGAAAAGGAATTAAATTTAGGGGTGGAAGACATGAACAGAAAACATTTTTCTATTGATTGCAATGTGTTGTGCTAGAGAAAGCATTGCACCTGTACAAAGGATCTCCTGAAACGAATGGCACAAAGCAATTTACTATAAGTAACAGATTGTTATATAGATTCATGAGTAGGTTTGACATTTTATCATCTCATATTGTCACAATAAGGGTGAGTCCAGTACAATAAGATATTTTCAGAGAGAGATCATATTATGTAACTTTATTACAGCATATTGTTTTATTTTATTATCAGTTATTGTTAAACTCTTACTGTGACTGATTTATAAATTAAGCTTTATCATAGGTATATATGTATATATAAAAACACAGTATATCTAGGGTTCAGCACCATCTGTAGTTTCAGGCATCCATTGGGGGGCTTGGGAATGTACCCCCCCAGTTTGTAAGGGGGGACTGCTATATCCTATTACTTTCTCAAGTAAAATCTCTCCTTCTGTTCTGCAGAAGAACTTGAATGTGATTATCCCAAGGAAAAGTGGGTAAGGTGAACAAGGTAGGCACCTTGCTTTCATGGTATGAGGGAGCTCAAAGTCAGTTATACTTTTACTTAAAAAAATCTGACTTTTTAAAAATTAAATTAATTTTTTTATTAAATTTAATGAGTGACATTGGTTAATAAAATTACACAGGTTTCCAGTGTACAATTTGATAATTGTACTAACCCAAAGTCAAATCTCCTTTTATCACGATATATCTGACCCTTTTTACCTTTATCTACCTCCTCCTCCCCCAATTCCTGTGGTAATCACCAAACTGTTGTTTGCGTCTATGAGATTTTTTGTTTGTTTGTCCTGTTCGTTTGTTGCTTTCAGTTTTATATTTCACATATAAATGAAATCATATGGTTCTCAATTTTTTCTTTTCTGGCTTATTTCACTTAGTATGATAATCTCAGGATCCATCCATGTTGTCACAAACGGCAGTATTTACATCTTTTCTTATGGCTGAGTAATATTACATTGTTATATATGCCACAACTTCTTTATCTAATCATCTATCAAAGGGCACTTTGGTTGTTTCCTTGTCTTGGCCACCATGTATAATGCTGCAATGAACATTAGAGTGCATGTATCTTTATGAATAAATGTTTTTAAATGTTGGGGGTAGATACTAGAAGGAGGATTGCTGGGTCACATGGTAATCCAATTCTTAACTTTTTGAAGAACCTTTACAATGTTTTCCATAGTGATAGCCAATTTACATTTCCACCAGCAGTATATGAGGGTTTCTTTTTCCCTACAACCTCTCCAACACTTGTTGTTACTTCCCTTGTCGATAATAGCCATTCTAACAGATATGAGGAGGTGTCTAATTATGGTTTTGGTTTGCATTTCCCTACTAGCTAGTAAAGCTGAACATCTTCATATATCTGTTGGCTCTTTGCATGTCTTCTTGGGAGAAGTCTCTGTTCAGGTCTTTGCTCTCTAATTGGATTGTTTGTTTTTGTTGTGGAGTTGCATAAATTCTTTGTATATTTTTTATATTAACCCCTTATTGGAGGCATTGTTTGCAAATATCTCCTTCCATTCCATTGATTGCCTGTTTTGTTGATAGTTTCTTTTACTGTGAAGAAGCTTTTTTGTTTAATATAGGCCCATTCATTTATTTTTGCTTTTACTTCCCTTTTCTTTGAGTTCATTCATAAAATCCTAAGTCCAAGTTTTGTGAGTTTGATACTTATGTTTTCAGCTATGTAATTTATTGTTTTATGTCTTATATTTAGGTCTTTGATCCATTTTGACTGAATTTTGATGTGTGGTGATAGTATCAGTCTAGTTTCATTCTTTTGCATGTGGCCTTCCAATTTTCCCAGCACTATTTGTTGAAGAGGCTTTCTTTTCTGCATTGTATGTTTTGGCTCCTTTGTTGAAAATTATTTGCTCATATATATGTGGGTGTACTTCTGATCTCTCAATTCTGTTCTATTAGTCTGTGTGTCTGCTGTTTTTTTTCCTCTCTCATTTACCCATAAATCTAGCACACATAAAAATTGATAAAAATATAGAACATTTGAACAATGTATAATGATTCAATATAATGACCATTGTTTTTCACCATAACTCACTGAAATTGGTCATATTATTTACATCCCACTTTGGTTGATAAAAAAATGGATCGATTTATACTTTTTCTTCTTATTCATAGGGGTAGAACTTGGTGTCTCAATTAAAAATCTATGAATTTTAGCTGGTTTATTCCACTTATTATTTTCTCAGACTTGTGACCTGTTCAAAAGTGTTTTCAGTTTCTCAGCCATTTCTAGAACTGCCACTACAAAGAATTGTCTCCTAATCTGGGTTCAATGCTCTAGGTTATCTTTTTCTTTTAATCTTTTTTTAAGTTTATTGGGGTAACATTGGCTAATACAATTATATAATATCCTGGTGCACATTAAAATTTGACATTTATATATTCTATTGTGTGATTACCACCCAAAGTCCAGTTTCCTTCAGCTACCATATATTTGATCCCCTTTACCCACTTCACCCTTCCCATATCCCCCTATAATTGATACCCTTTACCCTGCCTACCCCTCCTCTCCTCCCCCATCCCCCTACCTGGTGGTAACCACTAGTCCATTGTCTATGCTCATGAGTCTCTATTTGTCCTGTTCATTTGATGCTTTTAGGTTTATATCCCACGTATAAATGATATGTGATTTTCAACTTTTTCAGTCTGGCTTATTTTGCTTAGCATGATTATCTCGAGGTCCATCCATGTTGTCGAAAATGGCAGTATTTCATCTCTTCTTATGGCTGAGTAATATTCCATTGTATATATGTGCCTCAGCTTTGTTAGCCAATCAACTATTGTAGGACACTTTGGTTGCTTCCACGTCCTGGCTACTGTGAATAATGATGCTATGAAAATTGGTGTGCAAATATCCTTTTGGATATGGGTTTTCAAGTCTTTGGGATAAATATCCAGTAGAGGGATTGCTGGATCATATGGTAGATCTATTATTAGTTTTTTTGAGGAACCTCCATACTGGTTTCCATAGTGGCTGTACCAATTTGCAGTCTCACCAGCAATGTATGAAGGTTCCTTTTTCTCTGCATCCTCTCCAACAGTTGTTATTACTTGTCCTGTGGATTATAGCTGTTCTAACAGGTGTGAGATGGAATATCCTGTGGTTTTGATTTGAATTTCCTTAATAGCTAGTGATGTTGAACATCTTTTCATATATTTGTCGGCCATTCATATGTCCTCTAGAGAGAAGTGTCTGTTTAGGTCCTCTGCCATTTTTTGATTGGATTGTTTTGATTATAGATTATTGTTTTGATATAAGTGTTTTGATTATAAATGAATGCTGTATCTTGTCGAAGGTTTTTTCCACATCTATTGATATGATCATATGATTCTTATTTTTTAATTTGTTTATGTAGTCTATCACATTAGTCAATTTGCATATGTTGAACCATCCCTGTGCCCCTGGGATGAAGCCTAATTGATCGTGGCATATAATCTTTTAAATATGTTGCTGTATTCGATTCTCTAGTATCTTAGAATCTTTACATCTGTGTTCGTGAGGGATATTAGCCTATACTTTCCTTATTTTGTGTTATCTTTACTGAGTTTTGATAGCAGAATAATATTGGCCTCATAAAATGAGTTGGAAAGTGTTGCTTCCTCTTCGATTTTTTGGAAGAATTTGAGGAGAATAGGTATTAAATCTTCTGTGAATGTTTGGTAGAACTCACTGGTGAAGCCATCTGGTCCTGGACTTTTACTTTTTGATAGCTTGTTGATAATTGTTTAAATTTCCATACTGCTGATTGGTTTATTTAGATTTTCCAGTTTTTCTTGATTCAGTCTAAGAAGATTGTATTTTTCTAAGTACTGTTCCATTTTTTCTAGGTTATTAATTTTTTATTATATATTTTTCATAGTATTCTTGCATGATCCTTTGTATTTCTGCTATGTCAGTCATAATCTCTCTTCTTTCATCCCTTATTTTGTTTATTGGTGTACTTTCTCTTTTTTCTTTAGTGAATCTAGCCAGGGGTTTGTCAATTTTATTAACCTTCTCAAAGAACCAGCTCCTCATTGCATTTGTTTTGTCTATTGTTTTTTTGTTTTGTTTTGTTTTCAATTTCATTTATTTGTGCTTCTAATTTTGACAATTTCCTTTCTTCTGCTGACTTTAGGCCTTATTCGTTCTTCCTTTTTTAGTTTTTTAAGACGAAGTGTTAGATTATTTGGGCTCATTCTTGTTTTTGGAGATAGGCCTGTAATGATATGAACTTTCCTCTTATGACTACCTTTGCCATGTCCCAAATGTTTTGATATGTTGTACTATCATTACCGTTCAGCAGCTGTTTTGAGATCAAAGGTCTGTAAATGTCAATTATATCCAGTTGGTCTAATGTGTCATTTAAGGATGTTATTTCCTTATTAATTTTCTGTTTGGATAAAATGTCCATATCTGACAGTGGCGTATTTAGGTCCCCTACTATGATAGTGTTTTGGTCTGTTTCTCCTTTTAGTTCTCTTGGTAATTGCTTTGTATATTTCAGGGGGTCCCTGATTGGGAGCGTAGATATTAATAAGTATTATGTCTTCTTGGTGCATGATTCCCTTTATCAATATGAAGTGTCCCTCAGTATCTTTGTTTACCTTTTTTATTCTGAAGTCTATTTCATCTGATATTAATACCACCACTCTCGCTTTTCTCTGAATTTCATTTGCTTGAAATATTATTTTCCACCCTTTCACTTTGAGTCTATATTTGTCTTTGGAGATGAGATGTGTCTCCTGAAGGCAGCATATGGTTGGGTTTTATTTTTTGATCCATTCTGCGACTCTGTGCCTTTTTATGGGTGAGCTCAGTCTATTTACATTTAGGGTGATTATTGAAATGTGAGCTCTTTTTATATCCTTTTATCTTTTGCTTTCGGTAGCTTGGTGTTTCCATTGCTTCCTTGTCCTTTTGTTTCTGTTTTCTTTATTTTGGTTAGCTTTTTTGGGTTATACTTCTGGTTCTTCTTGTTTTATGCTGTATAGTTCAGATCTAAATCTTTGGTGTGTGGTTACAATTACAAATATGAAAAGTATAGTTATATGTATACAGTCATTCATTTTCTTCTGCATGTACCTTCTCTATTCCCCTTTGCAAAAGTGGATCTTTGAATCCTCCTCTTTTCAATCATC